>SJYQ01003532.1:51893-109263 GCA_006410935.1 Redunca redunca
CAAGCCACTTCAGTATTCTTGCCTCGAGAACCCCATGAACAGTAGGAAAAGGCAAAATGATAGGATACCAAAAGAGGAACTCCCCAGGTCATTAGGTGCCCAATATGCTACTGGAGGTCAGTGGAGAAATAACTCCAGAAAGAATGAAGGGATGGAGCCAAAGCAAAAACAATACCCAGTTCACTCCACACTCTGCCTTTTCCCTGAGACTCCATGATTTTACTTGCAAAACTACTGCGTTGCAGGCATGTTCAGTGGTCACACACCAGGATTTTGTTCCTTGTGAAGCTGAGTAGTCCTTAAAAGACTGGAACCTTTGAAACTAGCTTTATGAGAATTATGACATCATTCTGAACTTTGGAATCTTCTATCTCAAACTGGGGCCTGAAGTGGAAGATTCTGCACCTCCTTGTAAAGTCATGACATGGCTGAGGTATCCTATCAGGGCTGTGCCCTTTGATCGCTGCCGGGAGTTATCTCATTTTGGAGTGCTTCCTTTTAAGGCGTGAAGATGGAGGAGGGGTTTGACTAGGGTTTGGAGCTTTTTTCCTTAATCAGTTAATTAGTTTGGCTGCACCATGTCCTGGTTGCAACACACAGGGTCTTTGATCTTCGTCGCAGCATGCGGGAACTTGAGTTGCGGCGTGTGACTCTAGCTCCCTGACCGGGGATGGAACCCCGGCCTCCTGCACCGGGAGCTCAGAGTCTTAGCCGCTGGACCACAGGGACATCCTGGGGTTTGAGCTTTGGGTCTGTGCAGTTTATGAAGATTGGAGGGGTAAGTATCGACCTAGGGAATGTAGAGACAGAATTAGTTCCAACCTGCCCAATGTTTCAGGTCGATTCAGAGTTCCCTTTTTTCTTCTTCTCAGGCTGGCTGTTCACTGAGCCTCCGTCACATGCCACTCTTCATTTTATGGTCCACTGGATGTTTTCTCAATTATACTTTAAGAAGAACTGATTTCACCACCTGGATTACAGGCTGAAGCAACTGAAAGCCTTATTGGATTATCTTTACAGCTCTGTAGACTCATCTTTTTCAGAGTGTTGTCAGTGACGAGGTGGACTCTTCAGCGAAGGTTCTTTTAGGGCAGAAGAGAAGGAGCCAGCTACAATGGGACCACATCTGTATGATGCTACGTGGTGGCTACAGCAAGGTATAGAGAGATGGCTTGAGGTCTGGAGACAAGGGGTACACAGCTCCTCTGAGAGAGAAGGGACAGCGTTAGAGGGTCAGTGCTCATGGACTGCTACCCCCCACGACCGGAGGGCAGTTGTAGGGAGCTGAGGGAGTTCCAAGTGCCGAGACTTCATCTCCAGTCCTTTGCACATGCCATCCAACTAGACAGAAGTTATCCCTTTACTTAGATCTCTCACATTTGGTGTGATAGGCCCTGCATCACGTATCTTCCGATTGCCCAGTTGGCAGAATTCCTCCCACTTTTTCACTCCTAAAGCACATGGCATCACTTATGTATCAAATTTGCTGTCACTGTCGTCATGAGTAAAAATCCTACCTACCCTTCACGGCAAGGAGATCAAACTATCAGTCCTAAAGGAAAGCAACCCTGAATATTCACTGGAAGGACTGATGCTGAAGTGGAAGCTCTGATACTTTGGCCACCTAATGTGAAGGGTCAACTCATTGGAAAAGACCCTGGTGCTGAGAAAGATTAAGGGCAGGAGGAGGAGGAGGGCAACAGAGGACGAGATGGTTGGTTGGCATCACTGACTCAATGGACACGAATCTGAGCAAACTCCGGGTGATAGTGGAGAACAGAGGAGCCTGGGACGCCACAGTCCACGGGGTCACAGAGAGCCAGGCACGACTTAGCGACTGAGCAACGACAGTGTCCAGAGGGCTGTGCGCTAGTGGTCATAGGAATATGCTCCAGACTCAGATTTCCTAAGTACAGATCCCTGCGTCTGCTCTCGCAAGCTAGTACCTAGGACAAGTCAACCTTTCCTGTTTGTGAAGCAGACCAGATCTTGGTAGCAACTTCAACAAATTTTGTGAGGCTTAACAAGCCATTATGTGACGAATTAACGTGTACACCGCAGTTGGAATACACTGATTACTCAGTAATGCTCAGTTCAGTTCAGTCGCTCAGTCGTGTCCGACTCTTTGCGACCCCATGAATCGCAGCACGCCAGGCCTCCCTGTCCATCACCATCTCCCGGAGTTCACTCAGACTCATGTCCATCGTATCCGTGATGCCATCCAGCCATCTTATCCTCGGTCGTCCCCTTCTCCTCCTGCCCCCAATCCCTCCCAGCATCAGAGTCTTTTCCAATGAATCAACTCTTCTCATGAGGTGACCAAAGTACTAGAGTTTCAGCTTCAGCANCCTCCAAAGATATCCCAGAGCTGATCTCCTTCAGAATGGACTGATTGGATCTCTTTGCAGTCCAAAGGACTCTCAAGAGTCTTCTCCAACACCACAGTTCAAAAGCATCAATTCTTCAGCGCTCAGCCTTCTTCACAGTCCAACTCTCACACCCATACATGACCACAGGAAAAACCATAGCCTTGACTAGACGGACCTTAGTTGGCAAGGTAATGTATCTGCTTTTGAATATACTATGTAGGTTGGTCATAACTTTTCTTCAGGAAGCAACAGTTAGAACTGGACATGGAACAACAGACTGGTTCCACATAGGAAAAGGAATACGTCAAGGCTGTCTATTGTCACCCTGCTTATTTAACTTATATGCAGAGTACATCATGAGAAACGCTGGACTGGAAGAAACACAAGCTGGAATCACGATTGCCGGGAGAAACATCAATAACCTCAGATATGCAGATGACACCACCCTTATGGCAGAAAGTGAAGAGGAGCTAAAAAGCCTCTTGATGAAAGTGAAAGAGGAGAGTGAAAAAGCTGGCTTAAAGCTCAATATTCAGTAATGCTGGCTGCTCCTTTTCTTACCACTTCCATTGAATTAATACACACAGAGCATGGAGAATACATTACCCTTTAAATAAATGTTAATTTTCTTACCTGATTGTCAGCTCTTTGGTTACAGAGACTCTCTCAGCAGAGTGGCCACCCTTATGCTGGATTGCTCATAAGACCACTAAGAGGATCTTTGTAAAAGGGTCTCCAGGATCCCTGACTGCTTGTCTGTGCTCAGTTGTGTCAGACTCTGTGACCCCATGGACTTATAGCCTACCAGGCTCCTCTGTCCAGCCAAGAGTACTGGCTCGTGTTGCCGTTCATGTCTCCCGGGGATCTTCCCAACCCAGGGATCAAACCTGAGTCTCCTGCAATCTCCTGCATTGACAGGAGATGCTTTACCACTGAGACACCTGGGAAGCCCTCCAGAGTCCCAGAGAAAATGTCAAACGGAACTTTGTAAACAACGGTTAGTCTTACAGATTCACATGGGTCTCACTCATGAACTATGAGCCAGAGGTCCGCAGGTCTAGAGGGGTGTGAGTGCTCATTGACAGACTTGCCTGTTTTGAGTTTCCTGGAGGGACTGCTAATGCAGGAGACATAAGAGATTCATGTCTGATCTCTGGGTCTCCTGGAGAAGATCTCCTGGAGAAGATCTCCTGGAGAAGGAAATGCAACCCACTCCAGTATTCTTGCCTGGAAAATTCCATGGGCAGAGGAGCCTGGGGCTACAGTCCATGAGGCCATAAGGAGTCAGGCACGACTGAGTGATACAATCATTCTAGTGATTATATGTAGTATCTCTTTGTGATTCTGACCCCTCTAATGATTAATGGTGTACATTATCTTCAGTGAAATAGTTACTCAAAGCTTTGTCCATTTTTAATTGGGCTACTTATCATATTATTAAGTTGAAATAGCTCTTTATATAGTCTGAAAATATCCTTCATCAGATACGTGATTTGCAAATATTTTCCTCTCAGTTTGTGGCTCATCTTTTTATTTTCTTATTGATATGCTCTAAAAAGAGCAAAAGTTCTTAATTTTGATAAAGTTCAATTTACCGTTTCTTCTTTCAAAGATCATGTGTTAGTGTCATATCTAAAAAAACTTTGCCTAACTTAAAGTCAGCAAGGATTTTTCTCATCTTTTCTTCTAGTTCTGAAAAAATTCTGGTGAAATTTTTATAGGAGTGGCTTTGTACTTGTAAGTTATTTTGGGAAATATTACCATCAGTTCTCTCTGCTTTTTAATATGCTGTCTAGGTTGGTCATAGATTTTCTTCCAAGGAGTAAGCGTCTTAATTTCATGGCTGCAATCACCATCTGCAGTGATTCTGGAGCCCAAGAAAAGAAAGTCTGTCACTGTTTCCATTGTTTCTCCATCTATTTGCCATGAAGTGATGGGATTGGATGCTGTGATCTTAGTTTTTTGAAGGTTGGGTTTTAAGCCAGCTTTTTCATTCTCCTCTTTCACGTTCAAGAGGCTCTTTAGTTCCTCTTCACTTTCTGCCATAAGGGTGGTGTCATCTGCATATCTGAGGTCATTGACATTTCTCCCAGCAATCTTGGTTCCAGCTTGTGCTTCATCCAGTCCAGCATTTCTCATGATGTACTCTGCATAGAAATTAAATAAGCAGGGTGACAATAGACAGACTTGACGTGCTTCTTTCCTGATTTGGAACCAGTCTGTTGTTCCATGTCCAGTTCTAACTGTTGCTTCTTGACGTGCATATAGGTTTCTCAGGAGGCAGGTCAGGTGGTCTGGTATTTCCATCTCTTTCAGAATTTTCCACAGTTTGTTGTGATCCACACAGTCAAAGGCTTTGGCATAGTCAATAAAGCAGAAGTAGATGTTTTTCTGGAACGCTTTTGCTTTTTCGAAGATCCGACAGATGTTGGCCATGATCTCTGGTTCCTCTGCCATATTCACAGTATTAAGCCTTTCAACCCATGAACAGGATATACTTTTGCACATCCTCAGATCTTTGATTTCTGTCCACCGTGTTTTGTAGTTCTCAATGTACAGTTCTCCTGTTTTTAAATTTATTCCTAAATATCTTCTTCCTTTTGATGCTATTGAATTAGCTAGAAGAATTTACTAGAGGAATTGTTTCCTTGATTTCACTTTTTATTGCTTGTGACCAGTATATAGAAACACAGTTGATTTGTATGTATTGGTCTTGTCTTCTGTGACCTTGTTAAACTCGCTTATGAGATCTGGTAGTTTTCTGTTTTTTTAGATTTCTTGGAATTGCCTGCACGAAAGATCAACTTGTCTTGAGAATAAAGACAGTTTTCCTTTCTCCCCAATATGACTGTGTTTAATTTCTTTTTCTTGCCTTTCAGGACCAGCCAGAATATGCAGAACAATATTAAAGGTAAATGGTGAGAGCAGGTCTTATTGCCTCATTCCTGAGCTTATGGGAGAAACATTCCATCTTTCACAATTAAGTATCTGTATCTACCATGTCAACTGTAGGCTTTTGTAGGTTCTCATTATCAAGTTGAGGAAGTTCCCTTGCATTTCTAGTTTTTAGAGTTTGTCCCATGGATGGTGTTGAATTTTTTCTAACATTTTTTTTTCTCAGCATGAATTGAGATGACCACGTTTTTGTTCTTTGTTCTCTTAATAAGGTTTGTTATTAACACATGCAGTGATTTTGAAATGGTAGACTCTTCTTACATTCATGAAATAAGCCCCACTTGGTCATAGTATATGATTCCTTTTCTGTGTTGCTGTATTTCGTTTGTAACTTTTTTGTTAAGGAGTTTTATAGCTATCATTTTCATTCAGTTTAAGATATTTTCATTTTCCTCCATGATTTTTTTCTTTGGCCTACTGGAGACATAGTATTTGTTGTTTAATTTCTAAAAATTTGGGGACCTCCCACATTTCTTCTGTGTTAATTTCTAATTTCATTGTTTTAGAGAAAAAGTTTTGTATAGTTTCAATCTTTTTAAATTACTGAAATTAATTCATTACCTAGATTATGGTCTATCCTTGAAGTGAAATCATATGTTTTTCAAAAGGATATGCATTCTGCTTTCTATTTATTCTATTCTATCTTATTAATGGTAAGTCAAATTGGTTGATGGTGCTATTCAGTTCTATGATTTGCTGAATTTTTGTTAACAATTTTTTATCAGTTTCTGAAAGAAGTATTGAAATGTCCAATTATAACCGTAGAATTGTCTGTTTTTCCTTTCAGCTGTGACAGTTTTTGCTTCAGCTATTTTGGGGCTTTGTGGTTAATTGCTGCATCTTTCTAATGAGTTGACCTCTTTATGAAACATCCTTCTTTGGCTCCTCTAATATATCTCATCTTAAAGTCTATTTCGTCTCATATTGCCGTGACCTCTCGAGCTCTTTTATGGTTTTGTTTTCATGGCATATATATGATCCCCTCTTTACTTTTGATCTGCGTCTTTAAGTCTAACTGCTGTCTCCTGTGGACAGCACAGAGTTGGACCCAGCTTGTCATTCTGATCATCTCCGCCTTTTGAGTGGAGGGTTTTGTTCACTGATGTGACTCCAATTATGCTTAATACTTGGCTCCTTTTTTTCTTTTCATTTCCAGGGGCTAGCCCTGTTTGCTGGGAATCTAGGTGGTCCCTCATAGCTGCCTGGCTTGAATGAGCCCCAGGGGATACAGCCACTTCCCCAGCAGGAGGCAGCCTCGATGAAAGGACTCTCCCTGCGCTTTCCTGCTTCTGGAGGTGTTGGGAACCTGACTCATTTTTCCACCTCTCTGTGTTCTTCCCACGACCTTGGGCCAAAGTTAACCTCATTCATATTTACATCCCCCCTTACTTCTTCCTCTCCTCTCCTCCTTGCCAGCCTTCCCGTGCTCTGGCTGGATACACTGGTGGATCCTGCACTCAGGAATTACCAGACAGGAAGTGGAATTCAGTTTTTTATTTCCAAATACGTGCCCACTCTCCCAAGTAGTGTGTGTGTGTGTGCATGTGCGCACGTGCATGTCTACAGAAGCTGCAAGAAAGAAGGAAATAAGTCATTTCATGTCTCATGTAAACCCCCAGGAGACAAAACTTCAGGCTCACTCCTTTACACTTAAATCTGCTCACTGTTTTGGGGGCTTCCCTGGTGGCTCAGAGGGTAAAGAATCCACCCGCGATGCAGGAGACCTGGGTTCTGTCCCTGGGTCAAGAAGGTCCCCTGGAGAAGGGAATGGCTACCCACTCCAGTATTCTTGCCTGGAGAATCCCATGGACAGAGGCTGGAGTCCACAGAGTCTCAAAGAATCAAACACGACTGAGCGACTGACTTTCACTCGACACCAGGCAGCTCTGGCCACGAGCAGTTTTCTTCTGAGCCATCCTTACAGACTGCGCTTTCTGCACTCACCCATCACCTTCCTTCCGTCCTCTGCCCTGATTTGCTGGCTCCCCCGTGGAATATCTTGACAGCACGGACTCTCATGTGGTTTCACGGCAGCTTTTGTTTAGTGGCACCGATTAGCTCCGAAAGGTACATGGAAAAGCATCTCTGATGGGCAGCTACGTAAGATCATGGGTCACCAGTTCTTCTGGAAGCGATCCAAAATCCCCAGGAATGTATTAGAGTTCAGCCACTGCAATGAAGCCAAGATCGGAGCTCCAGTGTTTATGAGCCAACGGCAAGTTTTCTGAGAAAGCATCACTGGGAGGTGCTGTTTCTCCACTGAGCCTGGAAAGTGGCTGCGCCCTCCGACTCTTGGCTTTCGCTCCTCTGTGTTCCCGAGTCTGTTACACTGTTTGCAGTTCAGGAAGCGCTGCTGCGTTCCCATCCCCTGGATCGTCACTGCCTGTTACTTTTCCTCTTGGTTGCCCCTGGCTTCATGTGTCCAGAATGATCTCTTTATCTGAGAAGTGGTACCAAGCTAGCATTACTTTTCATTTCAAAGGAAGCTGCCTTTTCCTCTCTGTTTCTGTATTTAGTCAAGGAACATAGAAGTTTATAAGTGATTAAGGTTGCATTTCCTCATAGGTCGTGGTACAAGTGGGTTGAAATTCTGGTTTAGATCCACTTGCCCCTCAAAAATATCAAGCTCGAAAAATTTTGAAATGTGGGGCAGAGACATTTACTGTTCCGTGATTATCTTTATGATATCCACATTTTCCAGCCCCTTGGGGCTAGGTGGGTCCATGAGACAAGGTCTGGGCAATGGGCCAGAATTACAAAGGATCACTTCTAGACCTTTAGGCCACTTGAGGGAGGGTATATAAGCCTACACTTCTCTTCACTGGTACATTGAACTGGAAACCATGGTATCCAGATGGTGTAGCTCTAAGAAGCAATTTGCCTGGATCTCCGAGTTACTGTTCAGAATAAGAGTCCATAGAAAGTGGCAAAAATCACAGAAGGCTTTGTGAGGGAGGCAAATGAACCTTTGCATATAAAGTCCATGAGATTTCCATGAGATTTATTATGGTAGGATAACCTACTCAATTCTGGCTAACATATGAAGCATTCAAATGTTAGAAAATAAGACATTTTCTGCAATAACTAATAAATGAAATAGTGCATAAACAAAAGGGGTGATCAGTGATTTAGTAACCATTTGCAAAGTCGAAATCCTGGTGGTTACGGGATGTAATCTGTGAAGTTTCTGGGAAGGAGTTTCTTAGGGGAGAATCAAGGGCTGGCAGTTACTGATGTTGTGTGATTTCGCTTCAAATGTCTAACCTATTTGAAAATTTCTAACATATTAGAAAAGTGTCTAATGATTTTCTAATTTTTTTTTAACCTCAGTGCAGATGCCAAGCATAATAAGAGTCATTTTCATATTTTCATTCATAAGTAGAGATGAAAGGAAAAATTATTCTCCCTTGAGTATGAAAGTGTGATAAAAAGATTGCTTTAGGTGGAAATACCTTGGGTTTAAGCAGTAACAGAAGAGGAAACAAAATCTCTGTCTAATTTATTGTTCTAGTCACAATTCATGATGCTTCTAAAGATCCCGGAGATGTTGAATTCACTTACAGTTAGACAGTTCTCTTTAACAGCCTCGAGAGGGCGCCATCACCCCAGTACAGCTTAGCTGTTGAGCATCTCAGGATAGGTGAGAGGGATTACAGGACTGCTCTGTTTGAATAGAGAGAACGTGAGTATCTTAGGTTGTTGTCATTTTTATGGTCCGGAAATAATGTTTTTACATAGCCGTTTTAAGCATTAAACTTAGAGTATACAGTTTACATTCTCCTCTAAAGTAAGATATTTCCTGTCTCAATAAAACCCTGAAGTATTTGCAAAAATACATATCAAAACACAAATCGGGGAATGACTCTATGATTTAGGAGATAATTTGCATCAGAATTTCTATGAGTGGAAACCTTCCTGCTTCATTCAATAAATGGATAATAACTTTTTTGTATCAACATTTTAGAAGTAGACTTATTTAAGAAGCCGAATCATATACACAGAGGACAAACCTGATTCACCTTGATATTAAGTTTCTGAACTCAGCAGACTCTCCAAAGCCATAATGTAATAGGAACTAATTGTTGGGTGACTTCCCAGAGGCAGCTTTTGTCAATGCAACTTTGGAAAATTTTCTTGCTCATTAAACAAACATTGTGTTAGTCGCTCAGTCATGTCCAACTCTTTGCGACCCCATGGAGCACAGCCCACCAGGCTCCTTTGTCCATGGAATTTTCCAGGGAAGAAGACTGGAATGGTTAGCCAGTCCCTTCTCCAGTGGATCTTCTTGACCTAGGGATGGAACCCGGGTCTTCTGCATTACAGGCAGACTCTTTGCCATCTGAGCCACTAGGGAAGTCCTTATGCAAGCATCGTGGGTGCTAACTAATTTTTAGGTAAAGATTGCCAAATATTCATGTGCTATAATTTTTTTTTTGTTTTTCAAAAGTTCCTTCGAAACATCTTGACATTAACTAGGATACATGCTCATGTATGATGTACGTGTGTGTTTATTTCAAAGTAAGTTTGCTTCTTTCAAACAGTGCCGTGCTAAGCTTAGTCGCTCAGTTGTGGCCTTCTGTTTGTGACCCCATGGACTGTAGCCCGCCAGGCTCCTCTGCGCATGGAGTTCTCCAGGCAGGAATACTGGGGTGGGTTGCCATGCCCTCCTCCCGGGGATCTTCCCAATCCAGGGATCGAACCCAGGTCTCCCTCCTTGCAGCCGGATTCTTTGCCATCGGAGTCACCAGCGGGGAACAGTGAAACTGTGTTCCTGGGTAAGAGCTCTCCTTTAGAAAGTTTTTAAGAGAACTACAGAGGCGAAGTGTTACCTATCCCCTGGCTTCTAGAGGCGCAGGATTAGTACTTAGCGTTATTGTTTCCATCTCCCTGAGCATTTCGTTAGGATTCAGACTGTTCTGTGCCCTGAGGGAAACAAGCAGCAGGACGTGCTGGAAAGGTTCAAATCATGTCAGGTGTGAGGGGTTTGGAAATGGAACACAGCTCGGGCTTTCCCCCAGCTTCCGCTTCAGCCCTGTCATCAGCCCGGGGGAGCTGACCGCACGGCTGTGCTTGCTTTGACGTGTAAGATGGAGACAGGCAGACGCCGCGCTTGGTGTGCAGGTGCCCCTGAGACCAGCTTTCAGGGAGAGGTCTCGGGGTTTGCGATCTGTGTCCCAGAGGAGGGTGTGAGTGCCGTGACCAGGTCTGTTAGGCGGGATTTGAGCGAAGAGGCTGGGTGATGGAGACAGCATGGCACATTGAGAAGTAAGGGGTCCAAAAAATGGCTGCTGGGCAGAGAAAACGAGCCTATACTCTGTCAAACGCACACTGGCTCAGCCTGTTTTCCTGATGGTGGAAAACACAGGGTCTGGACCTAAGCATCTCAGCCAGCGATAGAGAGTGAAGACCAAGTGCGTTGTACGGCGATGGGAAAGCATCGTAACGTCTGCAGGTAGGGTGCCGAAAAGATGCTGGTGTTTCAAAGGTCTCGTGACTAGAAAAAGTTTGAATAGTAACTGAGGTTGGATGACCGGCCCTCATTTTAGGACTTACCACTTCCCTGGTGGCTCAGATGGTAAAGCGTCTGCCTGCAGTGCAGGAGACCTGGGTTCCATCCCTGGGTCGGGAAGATCCCCTGGAGAAGGAAATGGCAACCCCCTCCAGTATTCTTGCCTGGAAAACCTCGTGGATGGAGAAGCCTGTTGGGCTACAGTCCATGGAGTCGCAGAGTCAGACACGACTGAGCGACTTCACTTTCACTTTTCTTTTCAGGAAGATCCCCTGCAGGAGGAAATGGCAACTCACTCTGATATTCTTGTCTGGAGAATCCCAAGGGCAGAGGAGCCTAGCGGACTACGGTCCATGTGGTGGCAAAGAGCTGGACAGAGCAAGGCAGCTTTCACTTAACTTTTTCATGGCATATACAACACAAGAGTGAATTTTGATTCACACCTGGGACTTGGGTGATTATGAGGTGTGAGGGTGGGTCCATCAGTTGGAGCAAATGTGCCTTCTGGCGGGGATGTTGAGAGTGCAGAAGCCTGTGAATGCGTGGGGATGAGGAGAGGCAACAGAAACTCAAAGCCCTTCCCACCTGTTTCGGTGTTCTAAAACAGAAAGTTTACCAAAGTATAAATGCATGTAAAAATTCTCTGTATAATTAAAAAAAACTACACAGAGGCTTTGTAGTAAAGCATAAACATTGCCATTTGCCCCCTTAAATGACATTTGAGGGTCCCTCCCGCCCCAGGCACGTGGAACCCTCCCGAGCCCGGGACTGAACCCGTGTCCCCTGCACTGGCAGGCAGATTCCTATTCACTGCACCACCAGGGAAGTCCTGCTTTTGCATATTTCTCGTTAGAGGCATATCTAGGGTTTTGGTTTTTTTTTTCCCCTATTGTTGTTATGACTGGGATTTTTTCTCCCCTATTAGACTTTCTAATTGCTTGCAACAGTACATAGAAAACTGTCTTGGGGGTAATTCATGCTAGCTGCTGTAATAAATACTCCAACATTTCAGTGATTTAGCACCAGAAAGTTCTGCTTTTTGCTGATGAGCAATCTGATACGAGTTGGGTCACCTTCATCCAAGCAGTGTTCAGCATGCCAAGGTCTTTCCATTCCAGTCATGCAAGGCTGGGGATTTCTGGAGTCTATTTCCAGCGATCACTGAGAGGACACCAGCCCCTCCTTTCCTGAACTCATCCGTTTCTTGTAATTGCCTCCAAGTGGAGCTGTTGCCAGGACTCGCCATTAGCGCGCTCCGTTCATCTTCATCTTCAGATACGAGATCCTCTGGCCTGTGACCTGACTCCCAAAAAGTAAAAGCTAAGAATCTTCCGAGTGGCTTGCCGCGAGATAACGCTGACTCATCTTTAGCCTTGAAGACCAGCTGTCTTACCTCTCGCCATCCGGTTACTAAAATAGTGCTAAGTACTTTAGATTCTACTGTGTTTTTGAAGTTCAAGAATCCTCTCTCAAGTTACTTGTTTTGCATCCGGGTAATCAGCGTGACCAGTGTAACAACCAATCTAAAAAGAGGAGAGGCTTCGTCCCTGAAGCTGGGTTTCTTTCTCACGTCGCAGGTGTAAGGCATTTGGTCTGTTTTGAAACGTGTTTTTCCTCTGTCGTTTCTAAGCATGTGGGGCAAGGGCGAGGGGGGAGAGTCATACGTCATTCAGTCCACGGCTTTGATCTGCTTTCCTGTGAAGTGGTTTTTTATCCCATTTGAAATGTGATGCCCAGCAGAAAGCTCCATGCCTCTGGCCCCTCCAGCTTTTGAGTCCTCGGATATTGTTTATCAGGCAGGAAGTACATCAGCTGTTCCAACTTACTTACCTGCTGTGAGCTGGAATAATTATACCTGCTGGCTGGGGCCCTCCACATTGTGTTCCCGGCCTGGATGGGAAACCCAGGAAGACCCGAAATGATATGTTGAGGTTTCCTCTTCCTATTCCGGTCCCTCACCAGCTGCACTGCCCCAGTTAGAAGGACTGATGGTGGTTTAGTGGCTCAGTTGTGTCCGACTCTTGTGACCCCGTGGACTGTAGTCCACCAGGCTCCCCTGCCTATGGGATTGTCCAGGCAAAAATACTGCAGTGGGCAGCCATTTCCTTCTCCAGGGGATCTTCCCAGCCCAGGGACTGAACCTGGGTCTCCTGCATGGCAGGCAGGGTCTTTACCAATGGAGCTATGAGGGAAGGACTAGGTTCTTATTTCCTTTGCCTCCCACTCGTGTTCTGCTACGTGATAAGCTGACCCCGGCCCACTCGCTTTTAAAAAAACTTACTTATTTTTAATTGGAGGGTAATTGTTTTACAGTGTTGTGTGGGTTTCTGCCATACATCAACATGAATCAGCCGCAGGTATACATTCGTTCCCTCCTTCTTGAACCTCCCTCGCCACCACCCCAATCCAGCCCACTGAAATCTGCCAGCTCTTCCCCCTGGAGCTGGGCGATGGCCTTGCCTCCCTGACGGATGCGGGCCTGGCCCCTGGTGCCTGTCACCCCCTGGGCGTCCCGTGCTTCTGGACCTCCTCCAGGCTCTCCCCACTGGTCCGCTCGCCCTCCAGGATGCCGACTCCTGTCCTTCAGAGACGGATAGTTGTCCAGTGCGTGTTGGCTGTGGTGGTTTCTTTCCCTCGCGGGACAGCATCTCTTTAGAAGGGCTGGCTGCTCCCTCGGGTCAGTTCATCTTCCTGCTTGACTTTCCTTGATCATGAATCCCCCACCCCGAGCCTTGAATGACACGAGGGGTCCTGGCCTCTGTGTCCCCTCTGAGCCAGTAATCATTCAGGATGCCAGTGTGTGCATGCATGATAAGTCGCTTCAGTCGTGCCCAACTCTGCGACCCCATGGACTGTAGCCTGCCAGGCTCCTCTGTCCATGGGGATTCTGCAGGCAAGAATACTGGAGTGGCTTGCTATGGCCTCCTCCAGTCGATCTTCCCGACCCAGGGATAGAACCTGCGTCTGTTACATCTCCTGCACTGGCAGGTGGGTTCTTGACCACTAGTGACACCTGGGAAGCCAGGACATCAGAGCTCTTGGGAAGAATTCACAGAGGAGGAGGGAGACAGGGGAAATCACTGCTTTCCATGAACGCTTCAGCTCAAATTAGTTTTGTCACATGGTGATGCAAAGTCATAAACTGGTACTACTGATGAAATCTGGGCACACGGTGAAGCCTCTTTTATGCAGGGTTCACCTAATTGAATTTGCATACTGCTGAAGGTGACTCCTTCCATGGACACGGTGATGGGCCCTGAAAATAACCAGAAACAAAATAACCAGTGGGGAGGTCATGGGGAAGGGATGGAGCCCAAAGAGAGCAGGTGGTGGAGGGGGAGGGACCCCAGAGCCCACCACAGGGAAGTCGGCTGCTCCTGAGCTTCCATCCCAAAGTCCTTTAGGAGGAGGAGGACGAAGTGCTGTCCCTAAACACGCTCTGTTTGCAGGGACTTTTGGTGAGAGAAGTGCCCACAGTTGGGTCCCTGTCGTGTCAAGGCCTTAAACATAGTCACAACTGCATTTGATAGAGTCTCTATGGGGCTCCCTGGGCTCTTTACCATAAGCAGACATATCACGGCATTATCGGCCCCAGAATGATGACTCCATCTGATTTTCCTGGGCTGAACTGGAAACCCGAGGCTGGATCTGCTGGTAACTGCTCCCGTGTATGTGGGTGTTCTTATCAACCCGTCACCCACGAGGGCCTCCGGCCACTACATCCTTGTCCACGAGATAAACTGTGTGAATGCGGACTCTTGGAGGTTATGGTAGGAATTGTTCCCTTCTCATGCAATTCAGAGCCCCAGGAGTTTGCAGTGACACAAGCAACACACTCTATGGAAAACAGTGTATAAAACACACGTGGGACTTCCCTGACACTCTGGTGGCTAAGCGTCCACCCACCAATGCAGGAGACGCGGGTTCGATCCATGGGCTGGGAAGATCCCACAGGCTGCGGAGCAACTAAGCCTGAGTGCGCCCACTGCTGCAGCGGAGCGCCCTGGAGCCCCTGCTCGGCAGCAGGAGAAGCCACTGAGACAGCTAGAGCGAGCCCGCGCACGGAGCGAGCCCACAGCTAGTGCAGGCCCGAGGGTAGAGCAAGCCTGCGCACAGAGCAAGCCCACGGCCAGAGGAAGCCCACACACAGCAACAAAGACCCAGCACAGCCAAAACAAGTAAAGTAGTTAAGTTTTTAAAAATCACATGCACACTGTATATTTCTCATGTAAATCAGCTTGACGATAAAGAGCTTGTCTTGTCATGTGTGGTTCCTCCAGAGGATGTATTGAAATAAGGAAAGCAGGAGATCATATTCTTTTAGAAGAGTGATGTCAATAATTCAAATTGAAAGAAAAATCCAAACAACCCTCCAGATACTGGGCTTGAAAAATATATAACAAATCCAAGGAACATTTTTATGTTTTTTTAAAAATTTTACATTTGACCATGGCTCTTCCTGAGGTTTCATGAATATATACCTGGGCGGAAGAGATTAAAAATCTGAAATACTCCTAGAACAGGTGAGGGTATAGGAAAGAAGTCCCTTTTAGTCCATACTTTTTTCTTTCTCAGAAAAATTTATAATTTAATATTTCCCTTTCTGGCTTCCACTGGAAATCAGTTTTCCTTAGAAGTTAAGTGAGCGTAGTTCACGAGTTTGCTTGAATGTCTTCTTTGGAAACTAGTACTTTGCAGTGTTCCCACCACGTCAGACCTGCGTCTCTTGAGTCGACCCTACAGCCTTTTCGTGTATGGAATTGTTGGCAAAGATGGATAAAGGAAAATTAAGAATCAGGTTAAGAAGGAACAGATCGGGGGTCAGCGGACTTCTGCATAAGGGGCCAGAAAGTCGGTATTTTTCATTTTTTGAAGCTGATGATCTTTTTTCTTCTCGACTTTGCTGCTGTTACTCTAGAGGGCGGGAAGAATCCTTTTATAATGTATTCATACGTGAAATCAGCACATTCTGTACTTTAAATATTTAATAATTTTATTTGTCAATTAAGAAGAATTTTAAAAATCCCCCACAGATAAGGAGTAAAAGATTGGGTACGGCTGTGTGCTCATGAAACCTTATTTTTAGGTTTCAATTTCATGTCATTTTCACATGCGCTGAAATATCAATCATCGTTTGACTCTTAAAATCCTCTGAAAATGTGAGAACTGTTCTCAGCTTATGAAGTGAAAGTGTTAGTTGCTCAGTCATGTCTGACTCTTTGTGGCCCCCTGGACTGTAACTCACCAGGCTCCTCTGTTCATGAGATTCTCAGGCAAGATTACTGCAGTGGGTCATCATTCCTCTCTCCAGGGGATAATACAACACATGATGGACTGGATTGGTTGCTGACTTCTGTACAAAACCACACCCTTGATCTAGCTTACCTTTAACGTTCCCGCAAACACATTTATTATTATTTTTCAATTCTTAGAACTTTATTGAAGTGTAGTTTGCATACAATAAAATCACCAATTGTATACTCTGGTAAGTTTTTTTTTTTAATTGCTTTACAGTGTTTTTACTTGAGCAGCATCTAACTGGGTTTAATGTCCTAGGCTCACATTTTCTTTCCCTCATTACTTTACAAACATTTCCTCCATTCTCCTCTGATATCAAATATTGCTATGGAGAATAAAGTTAGCCACGTTAAAAAAAAAAAAATCCTTAATGTTGATCCACTTCTCTCTGAGGTTCCATTACTCGTTCTTGACATGGCAGTAGCTTAGCCAGTATCTCAGTTATCTCTTGCTGTGTTACAAGTCACCGCAAACTTAGCACATGGTTGCCTCTTCTCACAGTTTGTGTGGTCAGGCGCATGGGCAGAGTGCAGGTGGCTACATGTTTCGTGTGGTCCCAGAGGCCGAGGTCCTAGGACTGACCCAGGGTCTGTGGTCTGAAGGCTCAGCTGGGGACGGACCAGCTGCCATGCTCACTTGGAGGCTGTTGGCAGCACCTGGACCCTTGTTGCGTTGAGGGTCTCAGACCCTCCCGTGCGGACTGTTGGCTGGAGTCTGCTCCCTGTTCTGTGCCACGTGGGGCTCTTCCACATGGCAGCTCGCTTCATTAAGGCGTGCAGGCTGCAACGAAACAGAGGAGGCTAAGGGGAAAGAAATCTGTGTCTTTTATGACCTGATCACAGAAGGGATAAGAAATCACACTCTTGCGTATTTTGAGAGTTCTGTACATGGTCAAAAACGGAAAGTAAATTCATCTTTTTTTAGGGAACACTTTTGATTAGTTACCTACGTTTCTGTCTTTGAGCTTCGAAGACTTAATCGGAACAACCTGGGCTATTTACTCGGATCATGCAAGCCAGACAAGCAAAGAGCGTGTACCTGATGGTCAGATGTGTGTTTCAGCAGTAACCACGACTGGAGCAGCTAATCATGGAGTAGAACTCACTGTGGTTCTGGGACTATCTGGGGTGCTTTCCAGCATCAGTTCAATGAACCATCACACCAAATGCGTGAGAAAGGCCCTGGCTCTGTCGCTGTGGGGCTGGGAGGTTCACTGACCTGCTCAAGGTCACACGGTCCGAGTGGTGGCCCCTCTCCCTGCTCAGGTGGGCAGGTCCCAGGCTGTGCTGACCCATGGCTTTACAGAGGAGGACACGCTCCTGCAACAGCTCAACCTGGAAAAGGAGAGCAGGGAGATGACAACCTGAGGAGGGCGCCTGTTGCTCCAGCAAAGAGTAAGCCCTGACTGATTCAGAGCAGAATTTTGCTTTTTGTAAAATGATCTGTCAGCACTCCAAAGGGGACGTGACTCAGCAACAACAAAAGCAACGACTCCAAATGGGACTGCACAGCGTTTTTCTTCTCATCTAAGCAGACAACTAGTCCGTCTAGTCAAGGCTATGGTTTTTCCTGTGGTCATGTATGGATGTGAGAGTTGTACTGTGAAGAAGGCTGAGTGCTGAAGAATTGATGCTTTTGAACTGTGGTGTTGGAGAAAACTCTTGAGAGTCCCTTGGACTGCAAGGAGATCCAACCAGTCCATTCTGAAGGAGATCAGTCCTGGATGTGCTTTGGAAGGACTGATGCTGAAGCTGAAACTCCAGTACTTTGCCCACCTGATGCGAAGAGCTGACTCATTGGAAAAGACTCTGATGCTGGGAGGGATTGGGGGCAGGAGGAGAAGGGGATGACAGAGGATGAGATGGCTGGATGGCATCACCGACTCGATGGACGTGAGTCTGAGTGAACTCCGGGAGTTGGTGATGGACAGGGAGGCCTGACGTGCTGCGATTCATGGGGTTGCAAAGAGTCAGACACGACTGAGCGACTGAACTGAGCTGAAGCAGGCAGCACGCAAACCTTGGAGGAACAGCTGACCCACAATGTTTAAGAAATTCTACTCATCGGCCTTCTTTCTTTGAGTTATGTTTTTATGTCACCCAGACATGAATGTCATTGTTTGGTGACCCTTTTTTTCATTTTCTTCCTCCCCCCCCCACCACCGACCAGTGTTCTTTCTGCAGTACAAAAGTTGGAAATAAATGCGGGGTTGCAGAGTTAATCTTAGTGAGAATCTTTATTTTGAGCTGGTGGCCAGGGTAGCTCCCCCTCCTCACAGGGAGAGAACCAGAGTGAATCTTCCTCACTGAGCCACATGGCCCGAGCCCTGAGAGTGCAAACACTTAGTGGATTGTAAAGTCTTTCATGACACAAACCAACGAATCTCTCGGTTACCTGCTTCTTGTGAGATAGACAGGGAATGATAAAATCACCATCCTGGGAACAAATGAAGTGAATCATAATACTTGAAAGCTGTTTAACTTTAACTGCGTAAACAGGATGCATGCGTATGCACGTTTACATTTTGTGGAGGCTCTGTCCTTTCTACTAGAACAGGACTTCATTTCTAATTGCGGTGTAATTTGACATGTAACAGTAGATTAGTTTCAGGTGTGGGACACAGTGATTTGACACTGTTTATTGTGGAATGGTCACCCCAATCAGCCTGGTTAGCATCTGTCTCCACACATTTGTGTTAGTCACTCAGTCGTGTCACACTCTCTGCGACCCCGTAGACTGTAGCCCGCCAGGCTCCTGTGTCCATGAGATTCTCCAGGCAAGAATACTGGAGTGGGCAGCCATTCCCTTCTCCAGGGGACCTTCCCGACCCAGGGATCGAAACCGGGTCTCCTGCATTGTAGGTGGATTAACTGCCTGAGCGACCAGGGTCTCCACACACAGTTTTGCGGTGGGAACTTATAGGATCTACTCTCTCAGCAGTGTTCAAACACGCCATACAGTCTTACTAACCCCGGTCACCATGACACACATTCCACCCCCAGGACTTATTTCTCTTATAACAGGAAATTTGGATCTTTTGACCACCATCGTCCATGTTGCACACTGAGTCCCACTCTGGCAAACACCAGTCTCTCTGTGCATCTATGAGGCTGAGGTCTTTGTTTAGATTCCGCATAGAAATGAGGTCATATTCTACTTGTCTTTAGCTTTCTGACTTATTGGGTTGGCCAAAAAGTTTGCTCAGGTTTTGGCCAACCCGGTATTTCACTTATCACAATGGCCTCAATTTCATCCACGTTTCAAATGGTAAGATTTACTTCCTTTTTTATGGCTGAGTAATATTCTGTTGTACATACATACTGCATCTTCTGTATCCACTCATCCACGGATGGACATTCAGATTGCTTCTGTATCTCAGCTGTTATAGTTAATGCTGCCATGAAATTGACATAATGGATGGGGCATAGTTGATTAGAATAGATTCATAAGGCTTATGTAGATCAATCATTACTATGGATCCATGATATTCGCCATCATTTTAATTTGAATCCTGTTGACTGTATTAGTTAAATACTTACGTAGGACTGACTTTTTGCTGATCAGTTGCTGAGTCATGTCGGACTCTTTGCAACCCCGTGGACTGCAGCATGCTAGGCTTCCCTGTCCTTCACCATCTCCCGGGGTTTGTTCAAACTCATGTCCACTGAGCTGGTGATGCCATCCAACCATCTCATCCTCTGTCATCTCTTCTCCTCCCGCCCTCAATTTTTCCCGGCATTGGTGACCCCACAAGAGACCGAGGCAGACTTGCCTGTGAGTGCTGGGAGTCTCCCGTGGAGGCGTGGGCTGACAGTGGCCCTCCGCGGGCTGAGGGGCTCTAGCGGCAGCAGTCCTGGGGGGCATGGCCTGCTGGCGCAAGTCCTCTTGGAGGAGGTCGCCGTTAGCCCTACCATGGAGTGTACCAAGTGGTAGGTCTGCCATGGAGGCTGCAGACACCAGAGCGGGGCCGCCTCAGGCCAAACTACTGGGAGGGAGCACAGCCCCACCCATCAGCAGAAAACTGGATTAAAGATTTACTCACTGGAGCAAGACCCGGTTTTCCCCACAGCCATCCTTCTGACCAGAAAGCTTCCATGAGCCTTCTCATTCTCATGGCAGATAGAAGATGCAAGAAATGCAGTCCCATGGCTTCCAGAACAAAACCCAGAATCAACCAGGTATCAGGATCTGTTCCGGCACCTTACATAACTTAGTCCCCACAAAGCCCCTTCTGGTAGGTATGATTCCCTCCCTCCCCATTTTACAGATGAGGAAACTGAGGCACAGAAGGAGTGAAGAACCAGCTCCGACTCCCACAGCTGCACCTGGCAGAGCAGCTGCTGCTGGACCAGCAGTTCCTGGCCCCTCAGGGCGTCAGGCGTTGGTGACCCAGCAGGTAATGGGGGGCACGGATGGCGCTCTGTGCAACTGCTGGCCGGCTGGTTGGCTGGCGTGACTGGGCCCTGTTCCCGTCGGAGGATGGAGCTACTGGGGCTGGGTCACGGGGGGCGGAGGTTTCGCAACAGTGAGCAGAAGGGTGTCCTCGGGTCTGACTCCCCCGCCTGCCTGAGGTGGGTGTATTTCCCGCAGAACATAGGGTCACCAGGCAGCCCCAGGGCCCTGGCAGGACTCACCCAGACCTCTGCATCCCACGCAGGTCTAGGTGCCCAACCTCCCTGGGTCTGGACAGATGAGGTAGGAAGCAGAAGACCCCTCCCCGGCCCTCAGGGGCTGGGCCCACTCACCCGCCTCAGACCCCCGGCTGCCAGCCGATTCTGGAGCTGGGGCGTCCGGCTGGTGCCTGTCAGGCATGTTCCCTCCACCGGCTACAGAGAAGCGCTTTGCTGTCCACAGTTACCTTAAATACATGTACATTAAGTCTCCACTTGATTTCTATCCACACACACTTTAAAGGGTTGGAAATACTCTGGGAAGTCTCCAAAGGCAGCTTTGGGATCACCAACCAAACAGCCAAATTCACTCGGGGGTGCTTCCACGCCTCTCCCCAACCCCCAGGATTCCTGTGGCTGGAGCCAGGCTTCCCATTGGAAGGGAGAAGTTGCCGTTGTTCAGCCGCTTAGCCGTGTCCGACTCTTTGCGACCCCATGGACCGCAGCAAGCCAGGCCTCCCTGTCCATCACCATCTCCCAAAGTTCGCCCAAGTTCATGTCCATCGAGTCGGTGATGCAATCCAAGCATCTCATCCTCTGTCGCCCTCTCCTTCTGCCCTGGGTCTCCCTGGCAGGAAGTGCGGACCCTCTGCTGATCTGCGGGACTGGGGCTGCCAGCCCCGCAGGCGATTCTCCAGTCCTGGTGAGCAGAGTGTGCTTGCACGAAATGCAGTAATTAAAAATAACAGGAAAGCTTTTCTATTTATAGTCAGTTTTATAGGCACTCCTCTAAAAAAAAAAAAAAAATCCCTAATTTGGCTCTAGCGATCTGGCAGCGGTTCTTCTGGGTCCTACGAGGGTTTTATTTTTAGTGGTGCAGAAGGGTTTCTGAAGGCATTCGGCTTTAATAACAGAAGAGGGCCACAGTCAGCCTTTGCAGAACACCAGGCTCCTCATTTGCAAGAGGACGGCTGAAAGTAAAAGGCAGGTTGGCGTTAGTGAAGGCGCCCACTCCATGAGGGATGACTTTGCTTATCGATTTCACGTTATGTGGCGTTAAGACGCTTTTCCTATACCGAGGCCAGGTCGCTGCTCACACCCATCCCTGTGAGAGACTGGAGGAAGATCTTGTCCTATGTTTACGTAAAGATGGGGAACCTGAGCCTTGAGGGGCCAGGATAGAAGTCAAAGCTACCTTTTATTTCCTTTTTCAAGTTGGAGGATAATTGCTTTACAATGTTATGGTGATTTCTGCCATACAACAGCATGAATCCACCATAAATATATCTACATCCTGTCCGCCTTGAACCTCCCAATCCCCTCACCCCATCCCGGCCCTCTAGGTTGTCACAGAGCAGGGGGCTGAGCTCCCTGGGTTACACAGCAGCCTCCCACTGTCTGCCTGTGTCATGCATGGAAACGTATGTTTCAACGCTACTCTTTCAGTCTGTCCCTCCCTCCCCTCCCCTCTGCGTCTGCAAGTCGGTTTTCTGTCTGCAGCTCTATTCCTGCCCTGCAGATATGTTCGTTAGTACCATGTTTCTAGATTCCATACATATGTGTTAATATGCACGTGTTTGTCTCTTTCTGACTTACTTCACTCGGTATAATAGCTTCTAGGTTTATCCACCTCACTAGAACTGACTCAGGTTCATTCCTCTTTATGACTGAGTAGTACTCCACTGCATATACGTACCACATCTTTTTTATCCATTCATCTGTCTGTGGACATCTAGGGTGCTTCCATGTCCTAGCTATTGTAAATAGTGCTGCAATGGACATTGGGCCACCTGTGTCTTTTTCAATTATGGTTTTCTCAGGGTATGTTGGGTTCAATTCCTGGGTTAGGAAGATCCCCTGGAGAAAGGAAAGGCTACCCACTCCAGTGTTCTGGCCTGGAGAATTCCAGGGACCATATAGTCCATGGGGTTGTGAAGAGTTGGACACAACTGAGCGACTTTCACTTTCAGGGTATATACCTAGTAGTGGGATTGCTGGGTCATATGGTAGTTTTATTCCTAGTTTTTTTAAGAAATGGAGTCAAAGCTGTCTTGAGGCTTGGTGTTATTATCTGCTCACCATAGGATGCCACAGGGACATTACAACTGGCTGAATAAGCAACTCTGGCTCCTTGCAGCTCTTGTTCCTTATTGCCTGGAATCTCCTGAATCTTGGAGGATTCTTGGCTGTTTCATGTACCAGATAAGACCAGGGTTAGTTTTGGTTTGATGTTTGTTGGTGATGATCCCTGCAATTAAATCAGAGTAGCGACCTTTCCTTCCTTAGAGCTGTGTTGGTGTGTATGCTGAATAAATTAATGTCCCCATTTAAGGAAATTCACTTGGCATCAGCTATTTCTTTTTAGGCAACTAGACAAATAGAGTGTGGGAAGAGGGCTAAAAATAGAAGAATTTTGTATTAATTTTTTTTTCTTTGAAAAAGAACAAAATAAGACACTGGTCAATGTTGTTTAGTATGGAGTGACAAAAAAAAAAAAAAAAGACCCAAAGATGGTGCCTGAAGTATAGACTGGAGAGATGTGCTGGACTCACTCAAGTGGTCCAGGGCTCATTTAACTTGTGAAGGCAAGATGGACACAAGAGAGGAAGAGAAGGGCTGCTCATTGTCAGGCTCTTGATTTTGAGAAAGATGCTACCCACAGCTCAAGGGAGAGCTTTGGAAAAATTTGCTCTTACTTTCTCTCCTTGTGAGAATGCTTCTAGCAAAGGTGCTTCCCCAAATAGCCTTTTTGTCCTCTGAGTGTCAGTCAGTGTACTCCAGAGACACGGAACCAGCGGTGTGATTTTTATTAAGAAATTTGGCCACATGATTGTGGGTTTCCTAGAGAATCAGGAGAGTGTGGCGGTTCAGCTGTTCATGTCCACATGTCATCTGCTGGCAAAATTCCCTCCTTGCTGGCGTGAGGTCAGTCTTTGTTCTAGTCAAGCCTTCGACTGATCAGATGAGACCCGCCTACATTATGGATGGCAATCTGCTTTTATTCAAAATCTCCTGATTTAAATGTTAATTTCATCCAAAAAACACTCTCAGAGAAATATCCAGAATAATGTTTGGCCAACTATCTGGGCACCTTGGGTCCGAAAAGTTGACGGGCAAAATGAACCATCATATCCTTGCTTGGAAACACAGAATAATTTCAGGAACTCCACAGTGGAGACCCTGCTCACTGGATATCTATGGGACCCTATGTTTCCTAGACCTCGCAGTTCAGCAGCGTCTCTTCCACGTGAAGCAGTCAGCATCAGCGCTCCCTCAGTTTCTATCTCCTTGCCTTGGCGATCGAGGAGTTATGTGTGAAGAAAGCAGAATTACGTGATTGAAGCTCCTGGAGTCTTTTGCCTATGTGCTGCTGCTGCTGCTAAGTCACTACAGTCGTGTCTGACTCTGTGCGACCCCAGAGACGGCAGCCCACCAGGCTTCCCCGTCCCTGGGATTCTCCAGGCAAGAACACTGGAGTGGGTTGCCATTTCCTTCTCCAATGCATGAAAGTCACTCAGTCGTGTCCGACTCTTAGTGACCCCATGGACGGCAGCTCCTCCATCCATGGGATTTTCCAGGCGAGAGTATTGGAGTGGGGTGCCATTGCCTTCTCCTTCTGCTTACGTGAGTGAGAAATAAATTCTTGTTGTGCTAAGCCACTGAGATTTCAAGGCACAGCTGTTTCATTCTGACCCCGGCTGTGGGTCTGTGTCTAAGGGTGCCTCTGTGCGTCTCTGCGTGTGTTTGTGGCAAGTTGATTAGAAGACCTGTGTGCCAGAGCTCAGACAGCACAACCCCGTACACTGACACTCATGCTGGTGAAAGCCTGTTTTCCACATCTTCCCTCACTGATTCTGACGAGTTTCTAGAGCTCGTCTCTCCAGCTCAGTTCTTTCCCAGGATGAATGCAACGAGTATTTTTCCCGGCTCATCTGGGTCCGTTCTCACTGTCTCTAGAGGCCAGCAACACCCATCCTGAAGCTCAGTTCAATTCAGTTCAGTAACTCAGTCGTGTCCGAGTCTGTGACCCCCATGGACTGCAGCACGCCAGGCCTCCCTGTCCATTGCCAACTCCCAGAGTTTACCCAAACTCATGTCCATTGAGTTGGTGATGCCATCCATACATCACATCCTCTGTCGTCCCCTTCTCCTCCCACCTGCAATCTTGCCCAGCATCAGGGTCTTTTCCAATGAGTCTATTCTTCCCATCAGGTGGCCAAAGTATTGGAGTTTCAGCTTCTGCATCAGTCCTTCCAATGAATATTCAGGACTGATTTCCTTTAGGATGACCAATTGGATCTCCTTGCAGTCCAAGGGACTCTCAAGAGTCTTCTCCAACAGCACAGTTCAAAAGCATCAGGTCTTCGGCGCTCAGCTTTCTTTATAGTCCAACTCTCACATCCATACATGAAAAACCCATAGCTTTGACTAGACAGACCTTGGTTGGCAAAGTTATGTCTCTGGTTTTTAATATGCTGTCTAGGCTGGTCATAACTTTTCTTCCAAGGAGCAAGCATCTTTTAATTTCATGGCTGCTATTAATTTAATGGTCTTTTAACTTCTTGCTTTAGTCCGCCTGGAATTCCTTTCTTGGAGAATCTTCATCCTAACCCAAGTGACCTGCGGGACTGGAAGTCACCCCTTCTCTCTCCAGTATTGTGCTGACTACATGATAACCCGGAAAATTAAATGAGAGCATCCGCAGCACTCACTCTGGGTAGATGTTCTATCAAAGCCAGACTCACTGGAGCCTCTCTCTAACTTCCCGGAATTGGATGGGCGGGGGTAGCCCTTAACCTGGAAATGCGACCCAGGCACGTAGGCTGGGCTGTCAGAGTAATCTGCTCACCGGCTTGGGTGTTGTTTCATTGCAAAGAGACCAACACGCAGAATGGAAGGGAGACAGCAGGGCTGTGAGGCAGAAGGGATGGGGAGTAAGCTTGACAACGTGGCTTTACTCTCTGGATTCACTGGAAATTCACCATAGGACTTCCCTGGTGGCTCAGACAGTAAAGCGTCTGTCTACAGTGTGAGAGACCTGGGTTTGATCCCTGGGTTGGGAAGATTCCCTGGAGAAGGAAATGGCAACCCACTCCAGTATTCTTGCCTGGAAAATCCCATGGACGGAGGAGCTTGGTGCGGGCTACTGCTCATGGGGTTGCAAAGCGTCGGGCACGACTGAGCGGCTCCACTTTCACTTCCCCATGTAGCTGAGCAGACATGGCCCTTCTGGGGCTTTGGCTAATTGATCTTGGGTTTCTGTCACTTGCCAGAAGTCCTGATGTTTATGGCCGCATTCCAGGGACATCAACGTATGACTTTTCCTATCAACAGCTGCTGTCAAGGTCGGCTGCCAAGAGTCAGGAAGAGATGAAGCCAATTCTGAACAGAAGCTTTAAGCATTAAGAGAAAAATTGACCTTTTACTTTTTTTTTTCCTGATTGGCTCTTCCTCCCTTTTAATGAGTCAAGTTTGTTTGTCAGTGTTACTTAATTTCCTTTATTATATTTGGGTTAGTCGCTCAGTCATGTGACTCTTTGCCACCCCAAGGACTGTAGCCTGCCAGGCTCCTCTGTCCATGGGATTCTCCAGGCAAGAATGTTGGAGTAGGTTGACCATTCCCTTCTCCAGGGGATCTTCCCGACCCAGGGATTGAACCTGGGTCTCCTGCACTGCGGGTGCATTCTTTACCATCTGAGCCCCCAAGCAGTGTATTTACTCGGCACATCTTAGCTTCTGCACTGACCGTACCTGCCAGGTACTGAGTACAGGTGATGCGTGCTTGCCTGTGAGTCTTTGTTAAGCAAAGACCTGGCAGAAGACACTTCAGCATGTTATTTCAGTTTGCACCTGATTTCCCACATTTGTACGAAAGATAGCCTTCAGAGACTGTCTTTCAGGATCCCTTGAGATAGACGGAGCTGCTTCCACGTCATCACGTGATGAAGATGCTGCAGGACGCAGCCTTGCATGTGTCCCTGGACCCCCTGGAACGCTCTCAGCTTCTCCCCTGGTGCTTTCTCCGTCAGTGGTCCCTGGGCTGTTCCACTGCTAGAAGGTTTGCTTCAAAGGGATGTTGTGAAATCTCGTTTACGAATCGCTAGAGCCTCAGAGGCGCTGTGTTCTCTAAGCATCCTCCTCTGTTGCCAATGTTTTACGTGTGATAGTGCACTAGACCTAAAAATCAATTTCCTGGGACTCAGACGTAAGAGCATGATGACGCAGGTGCCATTAAGTGAGACCAAAGCCGCTGTTGGCCGCGAGCAAGTCTCTGCATGATGGGCTGAGAAGAACCGAGCAAGACGTCATGTAGAGAAAGCTAAAGGATCGAGTTATTCCTTCCTTCTGAAAGGGGTACTGTTAAATTCACTTTTATTGAAGAATTCTGAAACACCGTGGTTAGCTGTTTCTTAGATTTCTAAATGCTTCGTGTGATTACATCCGTTTGTGATTTGAAGCGAAATTTGACCGCTTGACATTGGCGTTGGTACCCCCATCTGTCTTGACTGTACCCTATGTCTCGTCTCTAAATTACTGAAAACCTTCCTGGCATCTGGAAAGTCTCCTATTGTTCCCTGGGTGGCTCTCTGCCTCAGCTGCAGAACAAGGGAAGCTTCTAGACACATGAAACATGAACTCCTTAGCTCCACATGGAATCACACCATTCTCAGAGTTGAAAATGACTTTCGAGAATAGTTTTACAACCACTCCCTTACTCACAGATGACACAGGGAACACTCGGAGAACGGAAGCCACTTGTTGAAGGTCTCCATGCTTCTGGGGGTGGAGGGGGATGGCTGCTGGGAACAGAGGATGCAAAGGGGAAGGGACCCTGGGGAGCAGAGGGCAGATGTGCCGAGCAGTGTTTACAATGTGTCCGGGACAGTGTGGTCCACAGCCAGGCATCTGTGCGGGGGCTCAGCTGAGGGCTGCAAGGTGGCAGGCCGTCCTCCTCCAGCGAGCACTTTGCTGTCTTACCAGGATCGCTGAACCGCTCAGGACGCAGAGCTCGGTGTCACTCACATGCCACTGCGACCTAAATGCCCATCGACAGAAGAATGGACAAGAAGACGTGGTGTATGTGCACAACGGGACACTACTCAGTCACGAAAAGTAATGAACTAGTGCCATTTGCTGTGACACGGATGGGTCTAGAGACTGTCATGCTGAGTGGTGTACGAAAAAGACAAATATCGCACTATATCACTTCTGTGGGGAATCTAGAGAGAGAGTACAAATAAACTTATTTGCAAAGGAGAAATAGAGTCACAGATGTAGAGAACAAAAGAATGGATACCAAGGCGGGGAGTGGGTAGCAGGATGAACTTGGATATTGGGATTGACACATACACGCTGCTGAGCATAAAACAGGTGACTGACGAGAAGCTACTCAGTGTTCTCTGGTGACCGAAATGGGAAGGGAGTCTTTAAAAAAGAGGGGATGTGTGTGTGCATAACTGATTCACTTTGCTGAACTGCAGAGACTAACTCAACACTGTAGATCAGCTATATTCCAATAAAAAAATGTAAAAACTCCTGAAAACATCACTGCAAATTGCTTTTCCAGGCTGAATACAAGCAACCTTTAGCATCTACAATTTTGAATGATCTGTGCCTCTCTTCACCAGCATTAGCAGAGATAATTGAAAACTGGCAACACTTAAATCCACGTTTAAAAAAAACAGCTCAGAAAGCCTTGTTAATGCCTTAAGACCACAAGGGTGCCATTTATTCCTTCCCAGAGGAGTCCTGCAGACTCCTGCAATCCGAGGAGGGTCTCTGGTCTCCCAGATGCCCCAAGCGATGTCACTCCTCTTGTTTTGGACGCCTGCTCATGACCCAGGCCCCTTCTGTGGTAAGGAGATGTTTCCCCGGTATAAGGGCCTCTGGGACTCATTGGCGTGACCAGCAGCATCGACTCCGTCCTAGAAGCTCCAGCGGCCACCAGCGCCGGTGGCCAGGGGAGAAAGGGGCCCTCGCCAAAATGCGTCGAGTCTCCCTGTGATTCCAGTGCAGCTCAGCTTGGTAGGTGGCGCTAGCGGCAAAGAACCCACCTGCCAGTGCAGGAGACAGAACGGACGTCAGTTCAATCCCTGGGTCAGGAAGATCCCCAGGAGTAGGAAACGGCACCGTCCTCCAGGATTCTTGTCGAGAATCCCATGAACAGAGGAGCCTGGTGGGCTACAGTCCGTGGGGCTGCGAAGAGTTTGGCATGACTGAAGTGACTTTGCGTGCATGCAGCTTGGTAGAGAGTCAGGCTGGCTCAGCATGGATTGAAAGAAAAGCGTTTTGACTTTCCTGCCTAATGAAGATGCGTCATGTGTTAAGACTCTTAATCACTGAAGCTAAGAACCACTATTAATTAAAGCTGATAAAAGCATAAGAAATATTTAATCCTCTTGTTCTGGGAGCTGGGGATTTTCACAGCCTGACGTTTGCACTCCTAAAGCTACTAGTCTTGCTGGGTTTAGCGTGGCTGCAGTTGGCAATGACTAAATGCACTGCCTGGGGTCCCGCTGAGCTATGTCCTATCCTGAAAGATCCTCAGGGTGGGGGGTAGTTTTATGACCATCACTGGCTTAAAATGAACACAGACACTCCAGCAAAATGACTGTTGAGAAAGACTTTTCTGAAAATTGGTCCCCGAGTGTTCATTTCTCATAGGAATAAGGGGTTAGGATTAGTAGCAAACACAAGAGCTCAGCTTTTGGTTACTTTATCAAATCTATTCTCTGCTGGTTGATTTTTATTTTTCCTCCTTTTAAATAATTGCCTTTAAAAAATATCGTGCCATACTATCAACTTTTGAAAAATAATGTTCATTATCAAATAACTTGGTTTTTGAAGGTAGATTTTCTTTCTTTCTTTCTTTTTTTTTCATAAAGAAGGCTTAATAAACATGCTTGTGAGCCCAAACTATGTCTATTGGGTGAATGTGTAGCTAAACCTGTATCTTTAATCCTCAAGTAAGCATTTGTATGACTTGCATTCAGTGTGTATTCTTAAAGCTGGGAAAAGTCAGTTGAGCTGGTCACTGGTGAAGGAATTCAGAGTATGTTCACATTCACAAGGGCTTGGATGAAGGCAGTGAGTGAGTAGAGGTGACAAGGGATTTTAATAAATATGCCTCGAAGTACTCTTCAATGACATTGGCTGTGACCTTGGGCTCTTGATCACTGATGCAGCAACAGTTGATGTGAACAGTCCCCAAGGCTGAATCCTCCAAGCTCGTTTGGGTAAAGACTTGGGGTCTCTCAATAGCCTGATAGCCAGGCTTCAGAAAAAGAAAGCTTTCCCCCTCAAGCTGTCTGTAGCCTTGGTGACCAAGATTGTCATATAAAAATCTATAGGAAAAAAAAAATCTACAGAAAGCTTTTTCATTGAAACCCAGGTACTATGGTTTTTCATGGAACCCTTATAAATGGTGGCTCTTATGTTTTATTTTATGCCTTTCACCAAGAGGCTTGAGCGGAGTGGGAGAGCCCTACCATGCCCAGTGCCCTGGGGGTCTTTCTGCAGATTCACTTTTCTTTCACTCTGGCTTTTTGGGGTCCCGAGTCAGTCATGGCAAAACAGAGGCGTGTTCATTAACAACCAAGACATCTTGTTAGGAGGGGCTCATGTTTTAGTCGGCGGATGAGGTTCCCGAGCGATGTCATTAACTTAATTTTGCTGTTGCTGTTGTTCAGTCACTCAGTCATGTCCAACTCTTTGTGACCCCATGGACTGCAGCACGCCAGGCTCCCCCGTCCTTCACTATCTCCCAGAGTTTGGTCAAACTCATGTCCATTGAGTCAGTGATGCCATCCAACCATCTCATCCTCTGTTGTCCCCTCCTCCTCCTGCCTTCAATCTTTCCCAGCATCAGGGTCTTTTCCAATGAGTCAGCTCTTTGTATCAAGTGGTCAAGGTATTGGAGCTTCAGCTTCAGCATCAGTCCTTCTAATAAATATTCGGGGTTGATTTCCTTTCTGTTCAGTTCAGTTCAGTTCAGTTGCTCAGTCATGTACAACTCTTTGCAACCCCATGAATTGCAACATGCCAGGCCTCCTTGTCCATCACCAACTCCTGGAGTTCACCCAAACTCATGTCCATCTAGTCGGTGATGCCATCCAGCCATCTAATCCTCTGTCGTCCCCTTCTCCTCCTACCCCCAATCCTTCCCACAATCAGAGTCTTTTCCAATGAGTCAACTCTTCGCATCAGGTGGCCAAAGTATTGGAGTTTCAGCTTTAGCATCAGTCCTTCCAATGAATACCCAGGACGGATCTCCTTTAGAATGGACTGGTTGGATCTCCTTGCAGTCCAAGGGACTCTCAAGAGTCTTCTCCAACACCACAGTTCAAAAGCATCAATTCTTCGACGGTCAGCTTTCTTCACAGTCCAACTCTCACATCCATACATGAGCACTGGAAAAACCATAGCCTTAGACGGACTTCTGTTGGCAAGTAATGTCTGCTTTTGAATATGCTATCTAGGTTGGTCATAACTTTCCTTCCAAGGAGTAAGTGTCTTTTAATTTCATGGCTGCAGTCACCATCTACAGTGATTTTGGAGCCCCCCAAAATAAAGTCTGACACTTTCCTTATCTATTTCCCATGAAGTGATGGGACCAGATACCATGATCTTCGTTTTCTGAATGTTGAGCTTTAAGCCAACTTTTTCACTCCCCTCTTTCACTTTCATCAAGAGGCTTTTTAGTTCTTCTTCACTTTCTGCCATAAGGGTAGTGTTATCTGCATATCTGAGGTCATTGATATTTCTCCCAGCAATCTTGATTCCAGCTTGTGCTTCTTCCAGCCCAGTGTTTCTCATGGTGTGCTCTGCATAGAAGTTAAATAAGCAGGGTGACAATATACAGCCTTGACATACTCCTTTTCCTATTTGGAATCAGTCTGTTGTTCCATATCCAGTTCTAACTTGCTTCCTGACCTGCATATAGGTTTCTCAAGAGGCAGGTCAGGTGGCCTGGTATTCCTATCTCTTTCAGAATTTTCCACAGTTTCTTGTGATCCACACAGTCAAAGGCTTTGGCATAGTCAATAAAGCAGAAATAGATATTTTTTAGGATGGACTAAACATCTTTCCTTTAGGTTTGATCTCCTTGAAGTCCAAGGGACCCTCAAGAGTCTTCTCCAGCACCACAATTCAAAAGCATCAATTCTTCGGCACCCAGCCATCCTTATGGTCCACTTCTCACATCCATACATGACTGCTGGAAAAACCATAGACTTGACTGTATGGACCTTTGTCAGCAAAGTGATGTCTCAGCTTTTTAATATGCTGTCCAGGTTTGTCATAGCCTTCCTTCTTAAACTTTATTTAAGGGGATGTATTTCCCTGGTGCCCTGGATGGGGTGGTAGCTAGGGAGGAGAGTATGGTTCTAACTTATCATCCTAATTCAGAAGCTCCCAGGTTTTTTTTTTTTTTTTCTTCTTCTAAAGTTTATCTTCTCCAGAATTTGTTGTTGAGTTGTTGTTTTTTTTTTTAAGTTTATTGGGAAAATTTGTGTCTAAACCTGTATCTTTAACCCTCAAGTAAGCACCTGTGTGTGTCAGGTACAGAGTTTTTGCCTATCAAAAGCCATTTCTCCCTGCTTTCTCTAACTTCTCCTCTGCTAATAAAACCCCAATCTGAAACGGGTGAAGACCCTTGATCTGTGGGAAGGCTGGTCCCAGGAGAAGGACCATGGCTGGCCTAAGCTAGCCATTGTCACCCCACCCCTCTTCGCCAGTGACTGTGGGCATGAGGCCTGGTTATGGCCCATGGACCTGCATGTCATCATCCCTGCTCGATAACTCACCAGTGCCATGGTGGCATGAGTGACGATGGACGTTATTCTTCCAGTTCCTGTGGGGAAGGAATTTGAGGGTGGTTGGGTGGGGTGGGGGTTCTGACTGGGGGTCTCTTGAGAGCTTTCAGTTGCGATGTTGACCAGGGCTGAGGTTCCCTGAGGGCTTGCCTGTGGCTGTGGGATCCAGGGGTCTAATTCTCAAGTTGGTGCTGGCCGTTGGCTGGAGGCTCCCGTTCCCTGCCCCTGGGCTTCTTCTACAGGGTCTTTAGGACATGGTGGCTGGCTTCCCCCAGAGCAGGCAAGCTGAGGCAGGGGGAGGGAGAGGTGGAGAGAGGGGAGAGAGAGAGAGATAGGGGGAGAGACAGAGAGAGACAGGGGGAGAGAGCGACAGAGAGAGGGGGAGAGACAGTGGAGGGGGGAGAGAGAGAGAGAGAAACCACCCATTTTATGAGCTGACTTTGTAGACCCATAGCAGCACTATACTGTTACGTATCGGTCTGTAGCTAATTCCCCTAATGCGGCAGCTTAAGAAAATACACTTCTCATCTCGCAGCTTCTCTGGGTCAGGACTTGGGACTCAAGGTCTCTCGGGAGGCTGCAGTCAGGGTGTCGGCGGGACTGGGTTTCAGCGGAGGCTCGATGGGGAAGGATCTTCCAAGTTCAGTCAACAAGACTGACTGAGCTCCTCACCGGTGGTCGGCTCTGGGCGGCCCCCCCATCCCTTACCCTGTGGGCCTCCATTCCAAGGTCACTTTATCAAAGTCACGGGGAGAGGGTCCAGTGAGAGTCTTCTAGCCAGACAGAAGCCCAAATCCTAGGTAACAAAAGCACGGAGGTGGCCTTCTTTGCCTTTGTCATGTTCTGCTGGTCAGAAGCAAGATGGGGCGGGGGCTGTGCAGGGGCGCGGGCGTCGGGAGGTGGGGCTGTGGGCACCTTGGGGGCCGTGGGCAGGCTGAGTCCACAGTGCTCCCGCGTCCACAGTGCTCCCGCTGTGTGTGCCTTCTGCTCTATTCACGCAGAGTCGCATCCGACTCTCTGCCGCCCTACAGACTGTAGCCCGCCAGGCTCCACTGTCCATGGAACTCTCCAGGCAGGAACACTGGAGTGGGTTGCCATTCCCTTCTCCAGGAGACCTTCCACACCCAGGGACCAAACCCGGGTCTCTTTACCACTAGCACCACATGGGAAGTCCCACAGCTTTCATGCAGAGTGAGGCTCTAAGTCTGGCCCGCATCCAAGGGAGGGCACGAGGCTTCACATTTCAAGGGGAGAGAGTCAGATAATTGACGCGCACAGTTTCAAGCCCTTGCTTTCTTGACAGAGACAACATATGTGCTTGGCTCTTCTCCCTCAGCCTTCTTAGCTGCAGAGCTGATTGCAGCCAGAGCTGCAGTTGCTACGCAATGTCCACAGGACCGCAGGGAGGGGACGAGAGGCCAAGAACTGCAGGTCAGGGAATAAGGTAGAAAGGGCCATGGTCACATCGACAGCATCGGGAACATCTGAGCCCACACAGCAAACCGGTGACCTCTGGATTTCTCATTATGAGTATAATGGAAGTTTTTTTAAAAAATATCTTTTATTCTGAAATGGTCTAGGACTCCCAAGGGATTTCCCTGATGGCTCAGATGGTAAAGAATCTGCCTGCAATGCAGGAGACCTGAGTTCAATCCCTGGAGGCCATGGCAACACACTCCAGTATTCTTGCCTGGAGAATTCTATGGACAGAGGAGCCTGTTGGGCTACAGTCCTTAGGATCACAAAGAATCAGACACAACTGAATGATTAACACACACGGGACTCACAAGAAATTGTAAGGATAGGACAGAAATTTCCAGCTATCATTTGTATGATCTTACATAACCACAGGACCTCACAGGAAACTGACCCTGGCACAATGCCATCAGCTCAACTACAACCTAATTCAGCTTTCACCATAAATTTCTATTTTTGAACAGCACAGTTGATTGCATCTGTCTCTAGTTTGCAGCCTAAAGCATTCATAGCTGATGCATTATGAAACTGTAAGTATATAAACACATGGATGGACTGATTTTGATCTTCTGATTGGATGGTCGGCAGACAGACACTTGGGAATGCTGACTGTTTCAAGTATTTGATGGGAGTTTCTGCCTGACCAGCAGAGCACAGAAAAGGACTTGTTTTGAAGGTTATCACAGATCATAGGATATGTTATATGTACATCCTGGAACAGGATGTTTCTAAGCTACTAAGCTTATTTCTAAGCTACTCTTAAAAATCTCTCCTGTGAATTAATTAGGGTTCACCTTCCCTCCTGCCTTCTTTGGTGCAATGTAAACAATTGTCTCCAAATAATCCTGTTTGAGTCTCTGCTCTGGGGGAGTTCAGGCTCTCTCGATTCTGCACTCGTGCAGGTGTGGGTCCTGCTAAATTCAGCTTCCATTTCCCACATGCAGCAGGGCCTGGCATAGGGTAGGCACTCAGTAAGACTGCATTAAGCGAACAAGTGAATCAGTGATGGGATTTCAATGCAAAGTGGCCTCACCTTCAGGTGATGTGGGTGAGTGGGCGGGTGAGAAGACAGGTCCCACACTGATGTCACCAGTGTGATATCATCTAATAAAACTCACTCCTAAGACTCTAGACTTTCCCTTTGGGTGATTAATTGCCTATTTTACTTCCCAAGGTGGAGCGGCCATGCTGGGCTGGGGGTTGCTCCATTAAGCCTTTGTGTTCCTGTCTGTGTTGGCCATGGGCTGCCTACTAATTGTCTTTGTGGGGGTTCTGAGAGGCACTGGATGTGTGGGGGGTACCCCTAACCCATGTCTCCCACCCAAGTGTGACTGATACTTCACCTCCCACTACTAAGGGTCATGCCACAAACCAAAGGCCCATGAAACTGGGTCCAGATTGGCCTAGTTTTAGGCCTTTTCAGAGCAGCAATGGGAAACCGGGAGCCACTCTTCTGGAAAGTGACGCTGAAATAAATCTCCTGGGAATGAGGCTGTCTCTGTGGAGGAGGACCTGGAGCTGGACAGGGCGGGGAGAACCCTGCACTCGGAGGCCTGGGGGCACAGGGACCTCGGTGCGGAGGGCACGAAGGCGGGTGAGCGGGAGAGAGCTGGTGCAGGTGCCAGGGCTGGGGCTCTTGAAGACACTGCATGTCTCTCCGTTTGGCCTGAGTCAGCCCGAATGGCATCTTTAGTTTGGGGCTTTTCCTTGGAGCATCCACTTTTGGCTGCATCAGTTAGGGATGAGTCAGCGCGATTCAAAGTGATGGTGGCTTTGTAATAGGGAACAAGACATTTGATTTCATATTGCATCTGTTTCTTTTCCTTTAACCTGTATATCCTGCTTTTGCTAGAAGTTAAGAATGTTGCCTATCACTCAAAATATACAGAACAGCCCCTTCTCAAGGCTTTCAACCTTTAAAGATACAACACTTTTCCATTTGTATAGAGATAAAAAATTTCAGAACGGAGAATGACATTTGTCTTGTTGGAGGTTTATAGGAACAATGTGACACCATCTCAGTGGACAGTTGTGAGAACAAAGGACTCCAGCACCAAAAGTTTGCAACAACCAGCCGCAACCCTCTCCTTTTAGTCTGAAAGAAGTCTGAATTCTAAGTCAGATAGGACGGTTCTTTGGGACACTAGCCCATCATCTCAAACTGCTGGTTTTCCAAGTAAACTTGCTGTTCCTTGCCTCCGCAGTATGAACTTGGACTCAGTAACAGCTTGAGTAAAATTCATTTCCATTTCACAAGTAAATTTTCATAAGTAAATGATGCTTTAAGATATTGGGGATCTGGTCCCCTACTTTTTCATGCTGCCGAACATGGTCTTCATTATCAGGAGCCAGGATGTGGCATCAGCTATGACATCCATAGTCAAACTCAAAAGATGGAGAAAGTGGTTGGAAAAGGTGCCCAGTGGAGCACCAGCTCTGCTAAGGAATGCTACTGGGAGCTGTAAGGTCGGACCCCGGGGGCCATGATGGGCCGCCCTCCCCACCTCCGCCTCGTAGAAGGACCTACCAGCCCGAGACACCTTGGCCCGGCAACCTATCTAAACCCCCATCCACTAACCCGGCCATCCCTTGCAGCGTGCATATATAAACAAGCTTCTAACACGGTCCGGGAGCTCGGACTTCCTCGACCTGCCTGGTTAGGGTCTGGGAACCCCGCCCGGGAGTGCTTCACCATTAAAGCCTGTTAGACACTCTTTTGGTGTGCTGGTTGTCTTTTACCTAACAGGAGCATCTCAACTTCACTTACATCCCATTGGACAAATTGTAGTCACATGATCATACCTATCTACAGGGGGCTGGAAAATGCAGCTTTTATTCTGCATAGCCCGTGTCTGACTCTATTTCTGTAGAAAAGAGGAGAAAACAGATTTGAAGGAGGGCCACCAGTGGCCTCTGCCTGAAGCATCATTTACACACCCGAGAGCATATTCTCCAAAACTCTCAGCCACAGTCATCTAAATTCAGGGGTAAGAATACATTTTGCTAAAGTACTCAGCTATTACTGAGTCCAAGCTCATGCTCCTGTGGCCCAAGATTTTTTTCTCAGTCAGTTCAGTTCACTCACTCAGTCATGTCCGAGTCTTTGCAGACCCATGGACTGCAGCGCACAGGCCTCCCTGTCCATCACCAACTCCCAGAGTTTACTCAAACTCATGTCCATTGAGTCAGTGATGCCATCGAACCATCTCATCCTCTGTCATCTTCTTCTCCTCCTGCCTGCAATCTTTCCTAACATCAGGGTCTTTTCCAGTGAGTCAGTTCTTTGCATCAGATGGCCAAAGTATTGGAGTTTCAACTTCAGCATCAGTCCTAGAATTACTCTGCCGACAGGAGGGACTGGGAGGATGGGAGTGATCTTTACCTCCCAGGCAGGCAGAGATGTTTCATGTAGCCGGAAGGAGGAAGCCAGGCATTTGTCTGGTGCCATAAGCTGCATATTGACGTGCTTTCTGGGACAACTGCTGACGTGGGGGTTTCCTCTGGGGACTAATGGCTGTCATTGTTTTCAGCACTAGCAATGCCCTCTATTTATATTTCTAAAGCAATGTCAGATCATTATTTTAAAGCCTTTTGAAGGTCTGGTTTCTCATCCCGTGGGGCTCACTGTCATTTTTCCCAGGAAGTCTGGTCTCCTAGCCCTTCCCCTTCTCACCTGCAGGGTCCCTTCTAGGGATGCTCTGCCTGTCTCCACACAGTGTCCCCTCACGTAAGTATCCCCCTTTCCAGGCCACCTGGGGACCTGGTGGGCGGGGGGAGAGCGTCAAGAGCACTGCCGCCTCAGCTGATGACTTCGTGGAAGCAGGACAAAGGACCATGGCTCCCTGACTCAGAACTGGCCGTCTCTGAGTGTGTTACAGTCGCTGGCAGGGGCCAAGCTGGAAAGACATTCCCGTCTGCGTTTCCCTTCATCCACAGGGAGTCAGCTCCAGGCCCCAAGACTGAGCAGTCATCCAAAATTAGATGCCGCAACGGTTCTCATTTGTTAGTTAAAAATAGCTGTTCTGCATCCTTCTTGCAATCACCCAGGGGCTGTTTTCAACAAATGTTTATGATTGAGAAAGACGTTTGCTAATCCACTGCTTATTCAGGGAGAATAGCACTTCTTTCTTGTCCTCCCGCAAATAGGCAACCCAGGACGCTGGTGGCAATTCACTTGCATTTTCATTGTATTGGCAGGGCTGTTTCATTACAGGAGAACGGCCAGTGAGGAGAGAGTCAAGAAGAGCATCCGTTTAAGATGATTCTATAAAAGAGGCAATTAAAGTGGGCTCCGCTGGAAGACGGCATATGGTGCCGGGTAATTTTGATGCAGAGGAAATGCCCACATCTTTCATTTAGACGGCGGTGAGCCCAAAGCAGTAGCCACCTTGAGGATTTTCAGTCCCTGCCTGAGTGTACATGTTCGTCCGTCCTCTCTGAGGTACAGCTTAGTGGGGGAGCCCCTGCCTTTCACATTCAAGGCCCCCTTTATTCTTGTTCTGAGTCAGCCCTGCCTGTGTGTTCAAACAGGGAACCCCCTCTTGCTTCGGATGGCTCCTGTCTCAACTCTGTCCTGTGTTGCCCCTCCCTTTTCTCATTCTTCCCCAAGTCCTGCTCCCCCTGAGTCCAGTTGATGGGGGAGAGGCCAGAGGGTGGGTAAGGGGGCGCCTTACCTGGGCTTTGGGGTCTTTCTCTCTCTGCCAATAAAGCAACATGAAGCTCTTCTAGGGGACATACCAGTCTTAGGAATTTTAAAAGTTCAGTTTGTCAAGAACAGAGTCTGAAGACATTTATCTTGAAGGCAGTGTTAGCCCTGAACTTTAAAAGTCCCCCCGCCCCACAGCCCCCGCACAGGGAATATCGCCTTTAAAACCCGGCTTTTGGATTCGAGGATCAGCTGGGAAGCAGAGCTATTCAGCGAGGCAAGCTGCCACCTCTCCTGAAGCAGTGGGACCAACAGAGGAGCATGAAGGCCATGACTCCAAGGGCAGGTTTCCACAAAATATCCAGTGAGTACAGGACCTGCTTCTCACTTCCCATTCAGTGGCCGGTTTGTTTTTACTGAGTTACGACGTCATCAGACGTCGAAAAGCGACTCGGGTGCTCAGCAACTTCAGTTGCAACCCCACGGACTGTCGCCCACCAGGCTCCTCTGTCCATGGAGTTCCTAAGCCAGAGGACTGGAGTGGGTTGCCATTCCCTTCTCCAGGGCATCTTCCGACCCAGAGATTGAGCCAGCCTCTCCAGCTTTGCAGGTGGATTCTTTACCCACCGAGCCACCTGCCAAGTCACTGAAAAGCTAACGCAGGTTTAAAAGGACAGAGAACAACCAACGCAGTAATATGATTTTTTTTGTCCTTAAGAAGGTGTCAGGGGAGAATTGCGTTCTCCTCTGGGGAGCAAATATATGGATTCTGAGCCCTTGAGGGCCTGGTTGGAAGGGAAAAGGGAGTCATACCCTGCTGATGAGTGATACTGCTTTTTGGACTCTTGCCAGGACTTGGGTAGCAGCAGGGAGTCTGAGTGGAGGAGCAGAAGTCTAGCGATGGAGACCACGGATATCAGAAATAGGAGCTACAGCCTGGCAGGGCTCGGGGCCTGTGACCTGTGACCGGTTCCATCTCAAAGGCTCCACGCAGAGGCCCCACCCTCAGATTATTGTCTGCTGCCACTGGTTTGAAATTCTTTTTTTTTTTTTGCATTCTGCATTACTTTTATTTTATGAGAAAGCTCATTTCAAGTCTCCATGAAAACAGCTGAATACAAAGGCTTAGTGAAGGAGGTCTGGTGTCCTGCTTACAAAAGCATGGCCACCATCCTTTGGCGTTAAAACTGCAGGAAGGGACAGACTCTGGTGTGCACTGGCAGACGCTCATCAGCCCCTAGAGCCTCACTCTCTGCAGCAGGTCATCTTTGGTAAGGAAATTACTTCCGCAAACTCTCCATCTCCAGGCTTTGGCTCAGGCCTTGCGTCTCCAGCATCGTCTCCACGGACAGTTTGGGTCACGATGTGTGTGGTACAGTTTGACACACCTGGATTCCTAGAGACAGCTGGGGACGTTCACAAGGTCACACGTGTAGCTGGTTTCTTCCTTGAGCTCCCGAAGAACAGCTGCCTCTGGACTTTGTCTGCCACTGATGAGACGGGATGGGGGATTCTAGGCAGGAGCCCCCGCTGGTGGTCAGCACTGCTCCACCAGGACCACGCACTCGAGGGGAAGGGTTCTTGCAGCAGGGGATGACCGCCACTCCATCCGCCACCGTCCTTCCCTGGTCGTCCGCTTTACAGGCTCTCAACCTCTTGTTTTAATTGGTGGATCGCTGTAATCTGTTATGTCTTTCTTAAAGCTTGACCCATTTTCCTTCTAAATTAACTCCTCTGAAATAAGGGCATTTTGAGAAGGGGCATTCTTAGTGACTCAGTGGTAAAGAATCTGCCTGCCAATGCAGGGGACCTGAGTTAGATCCCTGGGTTGGGAAGATCCCCTGGAAAAGGGAATGGCAACCCACTCCAGTATTCTTGCCTGGGAAATCCCATGGACGGAGGAGCCTGGTGGGTTACCCTCCAAGGGGTCCCAGAGAGTCAGAAAAGACTTAGCAACTAAACAACAAACAACAACAAACATTTGGAGAAGAATCTGTTGGTTCTTGTTCCATTTTCACTTTACAGTCCTCAGGCAAGGAGTTCACGTCCCAGGTGGGGGGATGGGATGTGCAGGCCTTCAGGAAAGGGGAGGAAAGAGGAAAGTCCGGGTCCCAGGCAGCGGGGTCATGGGCGGGGCCGGGGTCTGGACTGCTGCCTGGCCTGAAACGCTTCACACGTTTTGAATGAGGAGTCAGCTGGTCCTGGCTAGAGGGACGGTCAGAAGGGAAGCAGAGAGGAAGGGCAAGCAGAGGCAAACAGTAGTGGAGGTGAGGGAAACAGCGTACCAGACAGCAGGTTGTATGTTTTATAGAACTTGGGAGAGAGGAAGGGGCAGAGAGGGCAGAGAGAGTGAACACTGGACTAGGTGTTTTTGGATCATACAGAAAAAATAAAACACCTCCTGTTACGTGGCTTCCAAGATACTTGCACAAGAGATGCTTGTGCTCACCTGTGTCTGACTATTTGTGACCCCGTGGACCACAGCCTGCCAGGCTCCTCTGTCCACGGGATTCTCCAGGCAAGAACACTGGAGTGGGTCATTATTCCCTTCTCCACGGGATCTTCCCGACCCAGGGATTGAACCCCGGTCTCTTGAGGCTCCTGCCCTGGCAGGAGGATTCTTTACGACTAGCACCATCTGGGAAGCCCCAAGAGATGCTTGAGCGAGTGAGTGAAAGTCACTCAGTTGTGTCTGACTCTTTGAGACTCCATGGTCTATACAGTCCAAGGAATTCTCCAGGCCAGAACACTGGAGTGGGTAGCCTTTTCCTTCTCCAGGGGATCCTCCCAACCCAGGGATCGAACCCAGATCTCCCGCGTTGCATGAATCTTCTACCCAGGTGCATCATGGCTGCCTTTAGTTGCGATGTCTTGAAGTGCAACAGACGTGAGTGTAGAGTGGGCTCTCTCTATTTTTGGTCTAAGTCAATTAGGAAATGCCCTTCTTTAAATCAAAGCCGCATTTCTTTTTTCTTTTGGAAAGATTTGGTTCCCGAGTGAAAGGCGGACGAAGGGCTGCGTGGCTCCTGCGTTACAGTAACTCAGGAGCTTCCGGTTTTCAGCCCTTCCTGCAAAAGCGATTCAATCGCTTTTCCCTTTTCTTCTCTGAAGGGAGTTTTATGGTTCTCTGATGTACGTGAGGGTCAAGGGAAGGTTTGCAAGCTGCGGCACAACACGAATTACAGAGCCCCTGAAGTAACGGTGGGGTCAGAAGGGGCGGTGGAGCACACGCCCGGAGGCTGCACCCGCAGGCCTGCGCTGCGGATTCATCTCTCCCGAGGGCAGCGGGAAGTCCCCCCTCTGCCTGCTCATTAGGCCAAGCCTTTTCCACATTCATCGCGGAGCTGCACCCATCAGCCTGTGGGACTCAGAGCCTCCCTGAGCTGTGACTCGCGGCCCGCGAGAATTACTCCGGAGACAGGAGGGGCTGAGAGGGTGGGGGTGATCCTTACCTCCCAGGCAGCGGATGCAATGATCCAGAAACCTGGCTTGGGGCAGGAAGCTGGCCCGCTCTGTGGTTAGCATTCCTGCTGGTTGTGCAGCCTGGTGACGTCTCCGGGGTTTACGGTCCTGGGGGAGAGGGGACAGGGACATCAGCCGGCAGGCCGTCAATCCACGGATGGGAGGCGGCCGGGACGCTGTGGGGCTTAGGGGTGGAGGCAGTGTGTGCGTGGGTGAGGTTGTTGTAGAAGGCGGGTCTTAAGCCAGACCTGGAGGGAAGAGGCCCGTGATGGGGTTGGCAGGCTGGGCGTGCCTGGGCGGGACACCAGGTGGAAAAGGGTAGTGTTGACTTGAACAGTGTGGTGAATAGGGTGACTAACCGGGAAAAATGCCTTTCCTAGGAAGGTGGTAGACACCAGGGCGTGGCAGAGGAAGACCACGGTTAGGGTCAGGGTCTTCCCACCTCATCATGGGTCAGAGTGCCCTCACAGAGGCCCCGGGGGCCCCCGCTGCAGTGCCCATGCTCTGCCACCTTTATTTTGTGGCCACGCCACATGCCGTGTGGGATCTTCGTTCCCCGACCAGGGACTGAACCTCAGCCCTGGCGAGTGAAAGCACCTAGTTGTAACCGCTGGACCGCCAGGGAATTCCCGCTGAGCCCTGTCCTCCATGTGGGCGCCCTGCAGGGAGCATAGACGTCCACTCCTCTCTAGAGTCAGGACAGCCCCTACACGAGATCCTGGGAACACGGAAGCCACATGGCAGCCCTATTTCCAGCTCTTCCCTGCTCCTTCCAGGGCCCGATGAGCTGAGCAATTGAGATCAGAGATCTCAGCTCACAGCCTGCCATCAGGTAGGAAAGAAAGCTGCCTGGGACATACTGAGGCTGAACATCACAGGGCTTCGGGGGAAGCCAGGGTAACCGGACCTGGAGTCAAACCGGGGCTGCATCCCGGAAGAGTCAAGGCCAGAGGGTCAAGGAGCCAGGGTGCCCCTGGTTCATTCCTCTGCTTATTCAGCCCTGAACTTTCTGGGTGCCGGCGTGCTGCGGTGGGGGCCACAGATAAACTGCCAAATCTCGGGAACCCTGAAGCTTCACTGGGGGGACCGACCACAAACATGTAAAGAGTAAATAAGATGATCCCGCACTTGTAAACTAGATAGCCAGTGGGAATTTGCTTTATGATGCAGGGAACTCAAACCTGGTGCTCTGTGACAACCTAGATGGGTGGGATGGGATGGGGAGGGAGGCTTAAGAGGGGGAGACATATGTATACCTATGGCTGATTCACATGGATGTATGGCAGAAACCAACATATTGTAAAGCAACTATCTGCCAATTAAAAATAAATTTTTTAAAAAAGAAGAAAAAGAAAAAAAAAAGTAAATAATGCAATCCCAGATGCTGAGAAGGAAAGCAGAGCGGTGTGGTGTTAAGGGGTGATGATGGGGACTGGCTGGTTGTCTGAGTCACCCCGAAAGGCCTCCTGGGTCACCCTGAAAGGCCTCCTGGGTCACAGACCCTGCTGGTGGGTGAGGGGTGAGGCAGCCGGGAGAAGGTCTCCGAGGTGACAGCGGTAGGGGGCGGGAGGCGCAGGGCGCTTTGGGAGGCGGGCGCCATTCGCGGGGCACAGCACAGTCCTAAGCGTTTCCGTGCGTCCATGCTCGGGGGTGAGAGCAGGAATGGGGGTCAGGAGGGACCCTGAGACTGAGAGATGCCAGCCCATGGCCTGCAGGTGGTGGGGCCGGATCCTGAACACCCACCCTCCCTCCATCCCAGGCCAATCTGCTCTCCGTTTTCCCAAAGTGACCACCGACACGCCCCCAGCAATGAGCCTCCAGAGGAGGCTGGGGATGGAGCTCCGGACCAGGCTGAGCTCCGCACGCACGTGTCTGGTGGAGGCGCCCAGGGTGGAGGGAGGGGCATCTCTACGGACTCCTGTCCTCCTGGAGGGGCCCCAGAGGGACCGCTAACGCCGCAGCCGAGGGTCTCGGCTCATTCTGGATGTTCTAAGAGCCGCCCAAGGTTTCTGAGTATGAGTCACAGGCGCAAGGTGGAATTTTAGGCAGGTGGGCAGCTGGAGGGCTAAGGGTCTGAGGGTGGGAAAGGGGCTAACCGCGTGGGCCAGCCTCAAGCTCAGGGTGTCGTGGGTTGTATTGTTTTTTTCCCCAATCCCAGCCCTAACTCCCAGGACCTCAGGATGCGATTTCATTTGGAAATAGGGCCTTGGTGGGTGGTCACATGACATTGAGGTCGTTAGGCCGGGTTTCCACCCGCTGTGGCTGGAGTCCTTATAAAAGGAGAGAAGGCGGACACAGGGAGGGAGAATGGATGTGAGCGTGCAGGCAGAGATGGGGTGAGCTCTCACAAGGCAAAGAAGGCTGTTTCAATTGAGTTGTGTCTCCTTCATATCCACATATGAAGTCCTACTCCCTCAGTGTGACTCCACAGTAAGCCCCTACACCCAAAGCTTCAAGTTGTGAACTTTCAAAGGTGCAGGTGAGTGGTCCATCAACGTCAGGCGTGAGTAACGTTGCAGCTGGCCCTGCGTCTCCCGTTGCCGATGACCCTTCCGCTCTACCATCTCCTACCTGCTCTCCCTCCCTGCTCACTCACTGTTCTTGCCTGTTCACCTGATGCCAGCCCCGTGTGCCAGCTGTTGTACGGTACTAGTGTACTTCTCAACGTGCTGTACTGTAAGATTAAAGATGCTTTCTTTATTTTTGTGTTTGCTGTTTATGGATTATTTGGGTGAAAAATATTATAAACCTATCTCAGTATGGTACTACATAGCTGATTGTGTCAGCTGGGTACCTAGGCTAATCTTGTTGGACTTCTGATGTGCTCTTGGAATCGAACTTGTTTGTATGTAGGGAAAGTGAAAGTGTCGGTCATTCAGTCGTGTCCAACTCTTTGTGACTCCATGGACTGTAGCCCACCAGATTCCTCTGTCCATGGAATTCTCCAGGCCAGAATACTGGAGTGGGTTGCCATGCCCTTCTCCAAGTGAACCCAGGGCTTCTGCATTGCAGGCAAATTCTTTACCATCCGAACCACCAGGGAAGCTCGGCATGTAGGGGACTTACTGTATTTGGAGATAGGGGCCTACAGGAGGTGAAAGTGAAAGTCGCTCAGTCGTGTCAGACTCTTTGCAACTCCATGGACTATACAGTCCATGCAATTCTGCAGGCCAGAATACTGGAGTGGGTAGCCTTTCCCTTCTCTAGGGGATCTTCCAAACCCAGGGACTGAAGTCAGGTCTCCTACATTGCAGGTGGAGTCTTTACCAGCTGAGTTACTGGGGAAGCCCCTTAAAAGGAGGTAATAAGGGTTAAATGAGGTCTCTCTCATCTGGTAGGACTGCTGTCCTGATGAGAATAGGGAGAGACACCGCAGTTCTCTCTCTGTGCCCCGTGAAGACACAGAGAGAAGTCAGTGGTCTGGAAGCCAGAAGACAGCTCCCTTCAGAAGCTAAAGGCGCCAACACCTTGATCGTGGGCTTCTAGCCTCCAGATCTGTGGGAGAATAAATGTCTGCAGCTTAAGGTGCCTGTCTGTGGGTTTTCATATGGCCGCCTAAGCAGATGGTGACAAACATGCCGTTGGGTGGTGGGTGGGAGGCATGGGTCAGAAACTCCCTCACATCTCAGAGGATCCAACCTGCTGACACCTGGGTCTTGGACTTCTGGTCTCTGGGCTTCCCAGGTGGCTCAGCAGTAAAGTATCTGTCTGCAGGAGATGCAGGAGATGTGGGTTCGATCCCTGGGTTGGGAAGATCCCCCGGAGAAGGCAATGGCCACCCGTTCCACTATTCTTGCCTGGGAAATCCCATCAACAGAGGACTCTGGCCGGCTGCAGTCCATAGGGTGGCAAAGCATCAGACACGACTTAGCAGGTGAGCACACACTGACTTCTAGAGCTGTGAGCAAATGCAGTTCTGTTATCAAAGCTGCTTGTGATACTTTGTTACAGCAGCCCTAGCGAACTCTTACCATTGGGAACAGAAAAGCCTGCGGAGAAGATTCACTCTGGGTTGGACAGTACCAAGCCACTGAGGTCGTAACACACCAAACTCCTTATTCTTTTTTTCCTTAGTGCTTTAATGGAAATGGCAGTTTCAGGAAACTCAAAGGATGAGTAAAAAAGATCTGAATTTTTCCTGATGATGAAAATGTGAGGTGAGGTTTTTTTTCCCCCTATATACCAAGAAATAGGACTTATTCCTTTTCTCCTTTTACAAATGTACTCAGCCCTACATGCTAATAATAATTATCTGTGACATTAAAACATAGGGACTACATAAACAGCAGAGCTCTGGTGTGTAGTAATACCACTCACTAGCTTTCAGCCCATGAGAAAGAATATTAACAGATATATTGTTGGCACACAGTTCAGTTCAGTTGCTCAGTTGTGTCCGACTCTTTGTGACCCCATAGACTACAGCACGCCAGGCCTCACTGTCCATCACCAACTCCTGGAGCTTGCTCAAACTCATGTCCATTGAGTCAGTGATCCCATCCAACCATCTCATCCTCTGTCTTCCCCTTATCCTCCTGCCTTCAATCTTTCCCAGCATCAGGGTCTTTTCCAGTGAGTCAGTTCTTTGCATCAGGTGGCCAAAGTATTGGAATTTCAGCTTCAGCATCAGTCCTTCCAATGAATATTCAGGACTGATTTCCTTCAGGATGGACCAGTTTAATCTTCTTGCAGTCCAAGGAACTCTCAAGAGTCTTCTCCAACACCACAGTTCAAAAGCATCAATTCTTAGGTGCTCAGCCTTATGGTCCAACTCTCACATCCATACATGAGTACTGGAAAAACCATAGCTTTGACTAGGCGGACCTTTGTCAGCAAAGTAATGTCTCTGCTTTTTAATATGCTGTCTAGGTTGGTCATAACTTTTCTTCCAAGGAGCAAGTTTCTTTTAATTTCAAGCCTTCAATCACCAGCTGCAGTGATTTTGGAGCCCCCCAAAATAAAGTCTGTCACTGTTTCCATTGTTTCCCCATATAGTTTCCATGAAGTGATGGGACCAGATGTCATGATCTTAATTTTCTGAATGTTGAGTTTTAAGAAAACTTTTTCACTCTCCTTTTTCACTTTCATCAAAAGGCTCTTTAGTTCTTCTTCATTTTCTGCCATAAGGGTGTGTCATCTACATACCTGAGTTTATTGATATTTCTCCTGGCAATCTTGATTCCAGCTTGTGCTTCATCCAGCCTGGCATTTCTCATGATGCACTCTGCATATAAGTTAAATAAGCAGGTGACAATATACAGCCTTAATGTATTCCTTTCCCGATCTGGAAACAGTCTATTGTTCCATGTCCAGTTCTAACTGTTACCTCTTGGCCTGCATACAGATTCAGGAGTCAGGTAAGGTGGTCTGTTATTCCCATCTCTTTGAAGACAAGGGAACTGATCTTTTTTTTTTTTTTTTTTAGTTATTGACACATGCACATGGCTAAACTGCCTTGAGCTATTTGAAACATGTATAATATCACAGAAGAAAGGAATCGCCAGTCTAGGTTCAATGCAGGATACAGGATGCTTGGGGCTGGTGCACTGGGATGACCCAGAAAGATGGTATTCAGAGAGAGGTGGGAGGGGGGCTCAGGATTGGGAACATGTGTACACCCATGGCAGATTCATGTTGGTGTATGGCAAAACCAATACAGTATTGTAAAGTAAAATAAAAAATAAATAAAATTTAAAAAATACATAAGTTCGGAGGTAACAAGTTATTCTCTTACCTCAAATCAATTACTGAAAATGCAGAATCAAGGATCATAACCAAGTGATTTTTCAGCTGTTCCCCAAATCATGAGCCACATGAAACTCCCTTGCCCAGCTTTAAGCCAGGCAAAAAAGCTTAAATTAGTGGTTCTTAAAGATGGTGATTGCAGCCATGAAATTAAAAGATGCTTACTACTTGGAAGAAAAGTTATGACCAACCTAGATAGCATATTCAAAAGCAGAGACATTACTTTGCTGATTAAGGTCCATCTAGTCAAGGCTATGGTTTTTCTAGTAGTCATGTATGGATGTGAGAGTTGGACTGTGAAGAAGGCTGAGCGCCGAAGAATTGATGCGTTTGACTGTGGTGTTGGAGAAGACTCTTGAGAGTCCCTTGGACTGCAAGGAGATCCAACCAGTCCATTCTGAAGGAGATCAGCCCTGGGATTTCTTTGGAAGGAATGATGCTGAAGCTGAAACTCCAGTACTTTGGCCACCTCATGTGAAGAGTTGACTCATTGGAAAAGACTCTGATGCTAGGAGGGCTTGGGGGCAGGAGGAGAAGGGGCCGACAGAGGATGAGATGGCTGGATGGCATCACTGACTCGATGGACGTGAGTCTGAGTGAACTCCGGGAGTTGGTGATGGACAGGGAGGCCTGGCGTGCTGCGATTCATGGGGTCGCAAAGAGTTGGACCCGAATGAGCGACTGAACTGAACTGAAAGTGTGGTCTCTACCTGCTGTGAATGTATTAGAAATGCAACACTAATTCAGAACACTGATTCAGAATTTTAGGGGCTGGAGCCCAGAACTTAGTGTTTTTATATATTTTAATAAAAAAGCCCACTTATTTGGAATTTCCTGGTGCAGAACAAGAATACAAGGATATTTTCATTTTTATAATCGCATGTACTTTAGAAATTAAAATCAAGAGCTATGAAACATATCTCTGAATATTTGCTTAAAAATTTCATAGCTTGTTAAAAATAGTCCGTGAGACCTATGTTTATATATCTTGGAATAAATCAGTTCACTTCAGAAAGAGACTTGTCTTCATTTCCACTGAGTGTCATAATGTCCATTTGGGGCCCAAAATAGTTCTCTCTGCAGGCTGTACATGGGTTGAATGAATGTTTTTTTGGGGATCATCCTTGATGTTCCAGTCTTCAGGTGACCCTGCAAAGTGTCAAGTGTGAGCTCCCAGACTCTGACACTCTCTTTGTCTCCTCCTTATTCTCTCTCCCTGCCTCTGGTGAAGACACACTGAGGAGGAGGCAGAGGTCCCCTAGAAGCTCTGCTGGCATCTGTGACCCAGGACGTCAGCGGGCACAGCAGAGCCATTGAGATGGGACCATCTATTGTATGCTGAGGGACTCCCTTGGCACGAGGAGGATTTTAGGAGCATACTTTTCTCATACTTGTATATTCTTAGCAGCTGGTGCCCGGTTTGGACGTTAAGTATATTTTAGAGTCAAGAAAATAACACGATGAAATATTACTCAGCCATTGGAAAGAATGAAATAGTGCCATTTGCAGCAGCATGGATGGATCTGGAGTGTCATACTGAGTGGAGCATGCCAGACAGAGGAGGAGAAATATGGTGTGACATCCCCTTTATGTGGAATCAAAAGGAAAGGATATGAATGAACTTTCTTACAAAACAGAGAGAGAGACAGAGAACGAGCTTAGAGTCACCAGAGGAATGGACAGTGAGACAGTTTGGGATGGACATGTACACCAGCTCTATTTAAAATGGATAGCCAGCAAGGACCTACTGCACAGCACAGGGCACTCTGGTCAATGCTGTGGGGCAGCAGAGTGGGAGGAGAGTTTGGGAGAGAATGGATACACGTATATGTATGGCTTGAGTCCCTTCACTGTTCACCTAAAACTATCACAATGTTGTTTATCGACTACACCCCGACAGAAAATAAAAAGTTTATAATAAAAAAAGAGAAAGTGAGTAATAGAGGGGCTCTGTCTGGTTTGTCTCCATGTTAATTTAGACTCTGAGGCCCTGCAGGAGGGGCCTGACAGGCTTTTCCTGGTGCGGGCTTGCCTGGAATTCAGAGTTGCCCCAAAGGAGAGGAGCCTTTTCTTCTGCAGTGCTGCCCTCCATGTCCTCATGGGCAGAGCACCTCGTCCCAAGTTGCAGATGGCCTTCTTCTCTTGTGCCTTCAAATGGCAGAGGGTGAGAGAGCTCCCCTCTGTTGTGTCTGTTCTTATAAGGGCACCAATCCCATTCACAGGGGTCCCACCCTCATGATCCAATCACTGCCCAAAGGTCCCACCTCCAATTATGGACACACTGGGGATTAGGCTTCAACACTTGAATGCAGGGGACACAAACACTCAGCCCATAGCAATTACAAAAGCAGTTTTCCTGACCCACAAAGACATACAGTAACCTCCCCACCTCCACCCTGCACCCCATGAATGGCCCAGTATTTCTTCCAAAGATAAATTTTGCAGCTTCTTTAAAATGACAGGAAAAGATTCAGGCAACTTTCAAGAAAAGCGCTTGTTCTTCACTTTATTCCAGACCCTCCCAAAGCCCCCTCTCTCCATCTCTTTTGTCTCTGCTCCCAAGTCTTTTGCCTGAAGTTCCCTTGCAACAACAAGCAAATGAATGCCCCTTACTCTTGCTAATGTTTGGGGAAAAAGCAATTTCCAGAAGATCCTCAAATGCCTTAAAATCTGGGATGTTTTGCTTAGCCCAGAGGAAAATAAGCCATTAAACCCTTCATCTTTTCTCACCAATTCCATTTTTAACAGCAAATATTTAATTTGTGCTTCCCCTCTTTTCTGAGCAGAGTCTGTGCATGGCCCAATCCCACGATGTCAGCCTGAATCCCCTGAAGGGGGTGCCAGCTCCTTCCACTTATGTGATGTGTTTTTATTAGTTTGTCGATATGCCTTCTGGTAGAAATTGCTGCTGCTGATAAGATAAGGCATCCGAGGTGAGCAGTAACTGTGAGCAGGACAGCAGCAGCAGCAGGGAGATGGTGCCAGGCTGTGCCAGCCCCAGCATTTGGTCTTTTGGGGCTTGTGTTCTGTTTGTGTCAAGAAGCTGATAAGATCCCCTCCCCTACCTGGTCAAGACTCAGAGAACCTCAGGAGGGGTGGTCACCTGTAGAGACAGAACCGCTTACAAAAGAGGAATCCATCACTTTACTGGGCATTGGGACCCCAAGATAGAAACGGGGAGCCTCCAGTTGGCATCCAGGTCACAGAGATGGTGGTGCCTGAATTTGTCGGTGGGGAGACAGGTACCCTCCCCTCTTTTGGACTTCCTCCTCTGCCTGTCCTCCAGCCTGCACCGGCCATCGAGATCTGGAATAGTAGAACCCAGGTTCTTGTTGGGGGTGAGCTGTGGCTGTGGGACTCCATCCATCCCTTCGGTACAAAGAGGTAAGGTGCAGTGGGCAGGAGGAGTCACAGGTGACTTCAGGTGTCGGGGTTGGGATGACAGCGCACAGCTGACCACGAGAGCCTGTCCAGACCTACTGACCCAGAGCGGGGCTCCTATAAGGATGCTGTGATGGCATCAGATGCTTCTCTAAGGGCCAGCTACAGACTGAACAGTCCTCTGAGCGTTTTGTATGCTCTCACCCGCTTGGTGCTCAGGGATCCGAAGAGGCAGCTGTGCTTCGACTCCTTTTTGCACATGAAGGAACCGAGGAGCTTAGCCAAGGGCAGGTCACATGCCTTGCCCAGGGTGCAGGTTGGTAGGCGGCAGAGCTGACAGTGACTGGGGGTCCGCTGTCTCTCCTGTGATACTCCTGACATGGGACCACTCTGGATCCCTTCAAGGCATGTTTGTGATATTTGTTCAGGTTCAGCCTGAAGACTGGCTGGGAAGCTGAAGTCACAGATGATGGCAGGAATCTTGCTGTTTGGTTAATTAATCCTGAGCTCTTAGAGGTCTGAGGGTAAACAAGCTCTCTGCTCCTGGTTGAGCACCTGGTGAAAGAAAAAGGAGAGACATTGAAGCAGATGGCCTTTGTCTCAGGTGGGGCGTGAGACTCACCATGCAGTGGGTGTTTTAATCTCACTCCCGTGGAAAGCTCATAAGATAAAAACACCCCAGGAGCAGAGAGCTCACAGTAACTGAAGAGTGAGACAATGAGCCTCGCAGTCAGGATGCATGGAGCCCTGCAGGCCTGGCACTCAACCTCTCTGTGCCTCAGTTTTCTCCTCTGTGAAATGGGAACAACAATCATTTCTACCCCTAAACTTTGTTATGTGGATTAAAGCAGTTACCATTTGTAGTGCCCATAGGGGAGAGTCAGGCCCATAGTTAATGCTTTGTGTGTGCTAAGTCACTTCAGTCATGTCCGACTCTTTGTGACCCCATGGATTGTAGCCCACCACACTTCTCTGTCCATGGGATTCTCCAGGTAAGAATACTGGAGTGGGTTGCCATGCCCTCCTCCAGGGGATCTTCCTGACCCAGGGACTGAAACCATGTCTCTGATGATTCCTGCATTGGCAGGCAGGTTGCTTGCCACTAGTGCCACCTGGGAAGCCCCTATTGCTCTATAAGGCTTGCTAAACAAGTAAAAATCACTGCACGAGTCCACCACTAGATTTGAGACAATTCTGGCTTTTTTAAATCCAGTGACTAAGTTTGTTTGTGTTAGAAGTCTATTGGTCAGACAAGTTAATTATCAAGTCACCCGTGGAGCCTCAGAGATATAAAAATTGTACAGGCAAGTGGGACGCACGAGCGCCGTGATGCCCTGTATCCGTCTCTGCACCACTTCACCCTGGCTGCTGCCCTATGTCCTGCCCAGGTCTGTGCTCCTGGAGTGCCCAGGCTGCCTCCATCCATGGCTGCCACCACAGATTTCGGCTCTTTTGCGGGCCCTACCCTCGCCTCAGCCCCACCCCTCACGTCCTAACTCTGGAGTGACCCTGCACCCTGGAAACATCCTGGTGTCACCACAGCTGGCTGGAGGGGACCAGGGGCACATCATGGAACACAGGGGCTGGTGTTCCCAGGGACGTGCCTGACCAAGACAGACAGGGGAGGGGAGGGGCCCAGGGAAACCTCCTCTCTTTCCGGCCGCCGCTCTGCCCAGCCCGTCCACGGAGGCCCCAGGTGGCTGCTCCTCTGCAGAGCGGCAGGCCTGGCCTCATCCTGCCCCGTCCTGGTGGGCTTTACCCTCTCCTGGCCTCTCTCCCCTTTCCCTCACTCTCATCATCTAGGCCTGGGCCTGCAACTCCCCCAGTCCAGGGATCTTTCAGCCTGGCCTTGCTGTGTCCTAAAACCCTCCACAGTCAGAATATTATTTTCGATTCTCTATTCCTGGGGTTAGAAGTTGGGCATGTCAGCCATGCTGCCTCACCAGACTTGCCCCCTTGCTGGAAGAGTATTTATTTTCTCATCATTCATCCCTCAAGGCACAGGTCAGATACTGCCCCACCTCCACAAAGCCGTGCCTCCTGGGTTCTTTTCCTTCTTTGTCCTGCATCCATAGAGCTTGCACTGGGATTACCCGCCCAGGAGTTTGCTCCTAAGACCTGCTTAAAGATAGGGAATGTCCATGGTACAGCGTCTTTTAGGTGGTGTGTGCTCAGAGAATGCTGAATGGAATGGGACTCCATCTCTGAAGATGACACTTTTGCAAATTTTTCAGCGAAGGACTTTTTTCTCGTTTTGACTAAAAATGCAGTTCAGATGTTGATTAAAGTCAGTTGCATGAATGATTCTCATTAACTGTCTTAACCCTGGAAAGGTTTCTGGGGAAGAGAAAGACATATAATAGTTTGTTACTAAGTAATATATCATATGACTTTTTTAAAGCTAGTATATCTTTTGCTCCTTGGAAGAAAAGCTATGACCAACCTGCTGCTGCTGCTGTTAAGTTGCTTCAGTTGTGTCCGACTCTGTGCTACCCCATAGATGGCAGCCCACCAGGCTCCCCCATCCCTGGGATTCTCCAGGCAAGAACACTGGAGTGGGTTGCCATTTCCTTCTCCAATGCATGAAAGTGAAAAGTGAGAGTGAAGTCACTCAGTCATGTCCGACTCTTAGTGACCCCATGGACTGCAGCCCACCAGGCTCCTCCATCCATGGGATTTTCCAGGCAAGAATACTGGAGTGCGGTGCCATTGCCTTCTCCGATGACCAACCTAGACAGCTTATTAAAAAGCAGAGATATTACTTTGCCGACAAAGGTTTGTCTAGTAAAAGCTATGGTTTTTCCAGTAGTCATGTATGGATGTGAGATTTGGACCATAAAGAAGGGTGAGCACTGAAGAATTGATGCTTTTGAACTGTGGTGCTGGAGAAGACTCTTGAGAGTTTCTTGGACTGCAAGGAAATCCAACCAGTCAATCTTAAAGTACAATCCTGAATATTCATTGGAAGGACTGATGCTGAGGCTGAAACTCCAATCCTTTGGCCACCTGATGTGAAGAGCTTTTCATTAGAAAAGACCCTGATGCTGGGAAAGATTGAAGGCAGGAGGAGAAGGGGACAATAGAAGATGGGATGGTTGGTTGGCATCATGGAGTCAATGGACATGAGTTTGAGCAAGCTCTGGGAGATGGTGATGGATAGGGAAGCCTGGCATGCTGCAGTCCATGGGGTTGCAAAGAGTCAGACAGGACTGAGCGACTGAACAGTAACAATCTTTGCTCTTTGATACAGTTATGCCACTTTGTTAAAAAAGTCTTGCATGTAATGTTCTTGAAATGAATCTTCTTTATTCAGCATAACAGTGTTGATGAAGAAAAGCCCCAAAGGGAATACCCATGAATATATATTCTGGTTCAGCCTTCTTCCTGACCACTTATATGTATTTAAAATACCCATCTGTAAGTGTGATGACCCACAAATCACCATGATATGCAAAGATAAATAGCAGTTTATCCTGTAATTTCTTTATATTGAGAAAATTTCCTTCATTCTTATCAGCTACGTCTGTTGCTACAAGTTTTACTGGAGCATTTATGGCTTATTTCCTGTTTGACTAAGTCCTTGGCACTGGTTGGGATGGCTGTGAGCATTTTTGAACAGTACGTCAGATTCTTTTCTCTGAAGCAATGGCCAAAGTTCTCCCTTCCTTTCGTTTGTCCACAAGACGTGTCACCTGTCTGCCCCTGAGACAAGCAGAGGGGAAGCAAGTGATTGCTCTTTGCAGAAAAGATAGGAGAGGAAATATTTCAAGCTTTTTAAAAAAACTGGAATTCAACCCTTTGCAATTTTGTGCTAGTTTTAGGTGTACAGCAAATTGTTTCAGATCTCTCTTTCTTTGTGTGTACAATACATATACATATATGTATGTGTGTGTGTGTGTGTGTATTCTCAAGCTTTCTGATTCTCCAGCTTTTTATCTTTGTTTTAAAAATACATTCATTTTTTTCAGCTCACACTAAATGCAAGTCTCATGACATGCCTGTTTTTCAGTTCTTTTCTATCCTTCGGGAAATATTCAGCCTATTGTAACTAAATTGGCTACTTACTACACATACTGTTCTGAGGTTGCTTTAATATATATCTCAGAATATACCAGGAGAGTTTTCTACCTAAGTTCTGTGTAAGTATGGAGCTGCCACATTCTCTTTTATGTCTGCCTAAGTCTGTTAGCAGGAATGTAACAACATTTATTTAATAGTTGCACACTGAAGAATATTTGGTTTTTGAACTATCTGTTCATACAAACAAGTGTTGCCATAAAAATCCATGTGGATATACCATCTCACATGAGTGTGAGCATTTCTGTAGGATATATTCTAAAAACAGGCTGCTGAGTCAAAGTTGATGTGTACCTCAAGTCTTGCCAAATCATCCTTGGGAAAGATTACACCAGTTTGTTCTTCACCAACAAAGTACAACAGTGCCTGTTTCCCCATGAGCTCACCAGCAGAGTGTACTACCAAACGGTTAGGGTTTTGTAAATCAAGCATGTACAAAATTGTATGTCTGTCAAGTTTTAATTTGTGGCCCTCTTTTTTTCGTATTAAATTTTCTTTATTTTTAAAAATTAAAATTAGTTGATTTATGGTATTATATGACTTCAGGTGTACAACATAGTGATGTAATATTTTTATAGATTAAATTCCATTTAAAGTTATTATAAAATGTTGGTTATACTCCCTGTGCTATATATTATATGCTTGTATCTTATTTTTAAAAATTTATTAATTTTTAATTGAAGGATAATTGCACTACTGAATGGTGTTTTTTTCTGTCAAACCTCCACATGAATCAGCCATAGGTGTACATATATCCCCTCCCTCCCACACATGGGAGCCTCCCTCCCATGTGTGGGCCTCTTGGAGTGAGGTTTGTTCATTTGTTTGTTCATTCTGCTAACGTTAACTGAGTGCTTACTGTGTGCAGACACCTTGCTATTCAATAGTTATGCAGCCTCGAACAGAATGAACCCCAAATGCCACCTGATTCTCAGGGAGTGGACATTTTAGTCAGAGCAGACAGACAGAGGAAAATGTCAGGTGCTAATAAGTTCTATGAAGTCAGAGAAACCAAGGAAGGAGCTAAACAGTGCTGGGTGCAGGGTTGTGGTGTTAAATGGGGATAGTGGTGGGCATTAGTGTAAAGCCCTGATGGGGGTGAGGAAAAGAGCCATGTGGGCTTCCAAGGGGTAGTTCCAGGGAGATGGCACGCAGGTGTAAAATTTTGGAGCCATGCTTGGCACCCACACTGCTTATCAATTGCTGCATAACCACTCGGTTATGCTGGGGATTCTGTGGGTCGGGAACTCGGACGGCCACAGTGGGGATGCCCCCCCTTGCTCCTTGGTGCTTGGGCCTCACCTGGGAGGAGAGCTAGGTCTAATCTGAGGTCAGAAGCTGAGATCACACAGAGCCCTCTTTGTTCACATGTTGGCCCTGGGCTGGGATGTTTTGAAGGTCGCGGTCAGCTGGGACTGTCACACAGAGTCTCCATCTCGTTCCTCCTGGATAGCAGGGCTGCTTCTGGCTTAGTGAGCAGTTTCTGAAAGAGAGCATTCTGAGAACGAATGTTCCAAGAGCACGAAGTGGAAGCTGAAGGGATTTTTATGACCTAAACTCAGAATTCACAGTCTGTTGATCAAAACAGACACATTCCCAGGGGAGGGGCATGAACGCAACCTCTTCAGGGTAGACATGAAGGCACATTACTGGGCAATGCATTAGTAATGGTTCTTGAGAGAAACAGAAGCAATAGGATCTGTCTGTCTATCATCATCTATCTCCGTATCTGTCTGTCTATCTATTTATCTGGATCTATCTACCTACCTATATCTTTTATCTATCTCTCTCTATACATGTCTTTATAGATATATAGAGTAAGAGGAGAGGAAAGAGATATTTTTTTTTTTTTAAAGGATTGGCTCATACAATTGTGGGGGGCTAAGTCCAAAATCTTGCAGGGTAGGCTTGTAGCCTGAAGACCCAGGAAAGAGTTGGTGTTCCAGCTCAAGTCTGAAAGCATCAATTCTGTCTTCCTCTGGGGATCCCAATCTTTATTTTAAAGTATTCAACTGATTGGATGAGCCCCCCAG
>SJYQ01003532.1:116344-134751 GCA_006410935.1 Redunca redunca
TTTCTTTCACCAGTGTTTTATAGTTTTCTATATATAGGTCTTTAGTTTCTTTAGGTAGATATATTCCTAAGTATTTTATTCTTTTTGTTGCAATGGTGAATGGAATTGTTTCCTTAATTTCTTTTTCTATTTTCTCATTATTAGTGTATAGGAATGCAAGGGATTTCTGTGTGTTGATTTTATATCCTGCAACTTTACTATATCACTGATTAGCTCTAGTAATTTTCTGGTGGAGTCTTTAGAGTTCTATGTAGAGGATCATGTCATCTGCAAACAGTGAGAGTTTTACTTCTTTTCCAATTTGGATTCCTTTTATTTCTTTTTCTGCTCTGATTGCTCTGGCCAAAACTTCCAAAACTATGTTGAATAGTAATGGTGAAAGTGGTTACTTTTGCTTGTTTTATTTATTTATTGCAGTATAGTTGATGTCATGGTCTGTGTGTGGGTTGGAAAAGAATTTCCAGACATGAGGCAGGATGAGAGGAGAATAACGTTTATTAGCAGGGGAAGTGCTGTTAGAACAGCAGGCTGGCTAAAAGGAGAGCTGACCCGTTTCTCGGGCTAGTAGCTGATTTTATAGCCTGGAGACAGAGAAAGTTCCTACAGGATTGGTGGTGATAGTTGATTGGTTAAGATGCTATAGGGTGGGTAATAGGGTTGTAGAAGGAAGGGGGACCCCTTCCAGGCCCCAAGAGTGGGCTCTGGTCAAACACTCAGGAATGAACTGTCCGAGGAGACACACGAGCTGATGAAGCAGGGGACTCTGTTGGGAAGGGGCTGCCGGGGTGAGTAGCTAAAGGAACCTGGCAGGCCAGCTCTGCCACGGGGCTCACAGACTCGGGTTTTATGGGGACGGGGTTAGTTTCTGGTTGTCTCTGATCAATCACTTTGACAGAGTCCTTCCTGGCGGCACACAGATTGCTCAGCAAGATGGATTTCAACGAGAATGCTTCTGGGAGGTGATCAGACACCTTTCTTTTGACCTTTTCCAAGCTCTTCTGGTTGGTGATGGCTTATTAGTTCCGTGTTCCTTGCCAGGACTTCCTCTTGTAAAATAACTCACCCAAATTGTTACTATGGTGCCTGGCCAGGGTGGGCAGTTTCGGTCAGTGTGTTTCCCCTAACAGTGTGGGTATTTTACCTAATATGGGGGTCAGGGAGCTGGCCAGTTTAGATCTGGAGGCTCATGGTGACAGTTGCTATGGGGCTTGGACAGTTCCAGATTTTTGGTACACAGCTCCACACCTGTGACCTTGGAATAAGGCTCCACAGCAGATGTATAATATTATATAAGTTACAGGTGTGTAATACAGGGCTTCACAATTTTTAAAGGTTATACTTCATTTATAGTTATAAAATATTTGCTGTATTTCCTACATTGTACAATATATCCTTGCAGCTTATTTTACACTGAGTATTTTGTATTTAATCCCCTACCCCTGTATTGCCCCTTTCCCCTCCCCTCTCCTTACTGGTAACTCTAAATCTGTTCTCTATATCTGTGAGTCTGAGCTTTTGATGTTATATTTACTAGTTTGCTGTATCTTTTCAGTTCTGTTTTCAGTGGCTCAGTCATGTCTGACTCTTTGTGGCCTCATGGACTGCAGCACATCAGGCTTCTCTGTCCTTCACCATCTCCTGGAGCTTGCTCAAACTCATGTCCACTGAGTTGGTGATAAGATCCAACCATCTTGTCCTCTGTTGTCCCCTTCTCCTCCTGCCTTCAGTCTTTCTCAGCATGTCTTTTCCAAGCAGTCAGTTCTTCTCATCAGGTGGCCAAAATATTGTCCAAAGTAAGCTAATGGTCAAAATTCTCCAACCAAGCTTCAACAGTATGTGAACTGAGACTTTCCAGATGTTCAAGCTGGATTTAGAAAAGGCAGAGGAACCAGAGATCAAATTGCCAACATCAGTGGGATAATAGAAATGGCAAGGGAATTCCAGAAAAGCATCTACTTCTCCTTCGTTGACTATGCCAAAGACTTTGATTGTGTGGATCACAACAAACTGTGGAAAAGTCTTAAAGAGATGGGAATACCAGACCGCTTTACATGCCTCTTGAAAAACCTGTATGCTGATCAGGTAGCAACAGTTAGAACCAGACATGGAGCAATTGACTGATTCAAAATTGTGAAAGGAGTATGTAAAGGCTATATATTGTCACCCCATTTATTTAACTTATATGCAGAGTACATTATGTGAAATGCTGGGCTGGATGAAGCACAAAGTGGAATCAAGGTTGAGGGGAGAAATATCAATTATCTCAGATATACAGATGGCATCACCCTTATGGCAGAAAGTGAAGAGGAACTAAAGAGCTTCTTGATGAAGGTGAAGGAGGAGAGTGAAAAAGCTAGCTTAAAAGTCAACATTCAAAAAGCAAAGATCATGGTATCTGGTCCCATCACTTCATGGCAAATAGATGGGGAAACAATGGAAACAGTGACGGACTTTATTTCCTTGGACTCCAAAATCACTGTTGGATGGTGATTGTAGCCATGAAATTAAAAGACGCTTACTCCTTGAAAGAAAAGCTATGACAAACCTAGACAGCATATTAAACAGCAGGGACATTACTTTGCCAACAAAATTCCATCTAGTCAAAGCTACGGTTTTTCCAGCAGTCATGTATGGATGTGAGAGCTGGATCACAAAGAGAGCTAAGAGCCGAAGAACTGACACTTAGAACTGTGTATTTGGAGAAGACTCTCGAGAGTCCCTTGGACTGCAAGGACATCAAACCACTGAAGGAAATCAACCTTGAATATTCATTGGAAGGACTGATGCTGAAGTTGAAGCACCAATGCTTTGTTGTATCTTTCATCTTTTCAAATTAATGTTTTTGTTTTTGGATACAGGAGTGGAATTGATGAAATTTACTTTCTAAATGTACAAACTGCACAAAGGTTTTTAGAACAACGAGCAAAAAAGGTGCCTACAGTGCACTCCTGGACTTCCCTCTGCTCCTCTTTTCCTGAGAGGTGAGTCTATGCAGGTGGTGGTGGTACTTTTCGTCCTGGAGCCCAGTCCCCAGCCATCAGCATGGTGAGTTCCGCCCTTGAATAGTGCCCCGGGGTCCATGCTGTTGTCTGTTATCCTGTCTCTGTCCTGTTCTCAGCTGCTAAGCACGCAAAGTCAAAGACTTCCTTTCTAAGCTACTTGGGAGGTTCAGTTAGCTTAGATTCTATTACATTTCCCAGTCATCTTCAACTGTTCTGGCAGGCAGCTGCCTCACTTTAGTTGAAACCTATTAAACTCTCAGTGTGATGCTGGAACTTTCCATGCCATCATTATTTAACCCCCAGAACCGTCATGTATCCCCAGCAGTTTTTTTTTTTTTTTTAAGGTAAGCGGGAGGCTGAGGCTGGCTGGTGGGAGGCAGAAGTGGATGTGGCAACATGGGTTCCTCAGCAGCTCAGTGCTGGGTCTCACTGTCCTCTTGGCCAGCCTGCCTCCCACACTTAATGACCATCCCCACCAGCCACTCTCCCTGCTCCTTCTGATGGAGATTCAGTTCCCTGTACATGCAACTGTCATCTGCTTTAATTTGTCCTGAACTGTGCTGTTGGAGAAGACTCTTGAGAGTCCCTTGGACTGCAAGGAGATCCAACCAGTCCATCCTAAAGGAAATAAGTCCTGAATATTTATTGGAAGGACTGATGTTGAAGCTGAAACTCCAATCCTTTGGCCACCTGATGCGAAGAACTGACTCATTAGAAAAGACTCTGATGCTGGGAAAGATTGAGGGCAGGAGGAGAAGGGGACAACAGAGGAAAAGATGGTTGGATGGCATCACTGACTCAATGGACATGAGTTTGAGTAAACTCTGGGAGTTGGTGATAGACAGGGAGGCCTGGTGTGCTGCAGTCCATGGGGTTGCAGAGTCAGACATGATTGAGCAACTGAACTAAACTTAGCTGAACTGAATTATCTCCTGGTTCCCATTGTCACAGAAGGAAAAACAAAAGGACTGAATTTTAAAACTTGTCTGGAGGAAGCTGGTCTATTTTGCAATAGAGTAAAATTCTGGTGAAATATTTACATTATAAAATAGGGTTAGTTAGGAAAATTCAGTTTCTTCACAGGAAATTTAGCCACCTGGATGGATATTTGCTTCGCTGTTGCTGTTAAATTGCTAAGTCATGTCCAACTCTTTGCAACTCCATGGACTGCAGTGCACCAGGCTTCCCTATTCTCCACTACCTCCTGGAGTTTGCTTAAATTCAGGTCAATTGAGTCAGTGATGCTATCTAAACATCTCATCCTGTCACCCTCTTCTCCCCCTGCCCTCAATCTTTCCCAGCATCTGAGTGTTTTCCAGTGATTTGGCTCTTCCCTATAAGATGGCCAAAGGATAGGACCTTCAGTTTCAGCATCAGTCCTTCCAATGAATATTCAGGACTTATTTCCTCTAGGATGGACTGGTTGGATCTCCTTGCAGTCCAAGGGACTCTCAAGAGTCTTCTCCAACACCACAGTTAAAAAGCATCAATTCTTTGGTGCTCAGCCTTCTTTATGGTCCAACTCTTATGTCCATACATGACCACTGGAAAAACCATAGCTTTGACCATACGGAATTTTGTTGGCAAAGTGATGTCTCTTCTTTTTAATATGCTGTGTTGGTTTGCTTTCCTTCCAAGGAGCAAACATTTTCAATTTCTTGGCTGCAGTCCCCATTCATAATGATTTTGGAACCCCCAAAATAAAGTCTGTCACTGTTTTCCCATCTGTTTGCCATGAAGTGATGGGACCAGATGCCATGATCTTAGTTTTCTGAATGTTGAGTTTTAAGCTAGCTTTTTCACTCTCCTCTTTCACTTTCATGAAGAGGCTCTTTAGTCCTTCTTTACTTTCTGCCATAAGGGTAGTGTCATCTGTATATCTGTATTTCTCCAGGCAACCTTGATTCCAACTTGTGCTTCATCCAGCCCAGCGTTTCTCATGATGTACTCTGCATATAGGTTAAATAAGCAGGGTGACAATATACAGCCTTGATGTACTCCTTTTCCAATTTGGAACCAGTCCATTGTTCTGTGTCCAGTTCTAACTATTGCATCCTGATCTGTATACAGATTTCTCAGGAGGCAGGGCAGGTGAGTATGGTATTCCCAGCTCTTGAAGAATTTTCCAGTTTGTTGTGATCCACACAGTCAAAATCTTTAGCACAGTTGATGAAGATGTTTTCCTGGAATTCCCTTGCTTTTTCTATGATCCAGTGAATATTGGCCATTTGATCTCTGGTTCCTCTGCCTTTTCTAACTCCATGAGAGTTGGGTGGGGGAGCTGCCCATTTCTGGCTGGTGCAAACGGCCACATTCCTGAACAAGGCAGGCAGTCATCTCTCTGCAATGATTTGCCTTGTTCTGGCGCCGAGGGTGAAACGTGAGGCATGTTCTTCGAAAGCCTGCTTTCACGTCCGTCTCCATGCCTGCTGCAGGGAGAGGCATTTTTCCCAGGCGTCACTGTGTGGATTCTGATGCAGTTGCCCGTTTCCGGCTCTGGTTTCCTCCCATCATCCACATCACACGGTTTTGGAGGCAGGACAGTGCTTTGTGGTGCTTTCCTGTCTGTGCCTGCATGCTCAGTCGTGTCCGACTCTCTGTGACCCCGTGGACTGTAGCCCACCAGGCTCCTCTGTCCATGGGATTTCCCAGGCAAGAACACTGGAGTGGGTGGCCATTTCCTCCTCCAGGGCATCTTCTGGGACCAGGGATCAAACACAGGTCTTCACCTGGCAGATTCTTTACCCCGAGCCAGCTGGGAAGCCCCCTATTGGTTTCCTACAGCTGCTCTAACAAATGACTAGACACCTCATGTCTTAACACACATTTTAAAAAATCTATAGTTCTGTTGTCTCTGGGCTAGGACCCAGGTGTTGGCAGGACTTCATTTGTTTCTATAAAGTCCTTGCCTTTTCTAGCCTCTAGAGTCTGCTCACATACCTAGGGTCATGACGCTTTATCTGCAAAGGGAGCAAGTTGGAACTGAGTCTTTCTTGTCTTGCCATCTCTGTGGTTCTCTCTTCTGATCTCCTCCTCTACTTTTGATTACATTGGACCTGCCTGCATAACCCTGTGTAGTGGTCTCCATCTCAAAGTCAACTGATTAGCAGCTTAATTATATCTGCAACCTAATTCACTTTGGTGTAACCTAACATGTTCACACGTTCTGGGGTTAGGGTATGTGCATCTTGGGGGTGCCATTATCGTTTTGACATGTGCTCTGCTTCCTGCAGTTGTGAAACATGGCAGCCCTGCTGAAGCTGGGAGGCCGTATCTTGATTGTGGGTCCCATGATATCCTGTAGAGGATTTCCCAATTTGATTTTTGAAGTGGAACAATTATTTGGTACTGTAGAGTGCCACCAACTATAGTGATCCAAGCAGCTACACAGAGGCTCCTAGCTGCATTGTTACTTGCTTGAGAGTGGAATGTGTGTAAGAGACTTCATCATGGACCCAAGCATGATAGTTTGCAGTCCTAGGAAGTGGGCAGGGGTGTAGAATTCAAATACAGAGAGGACAGGAGGAGCTGCAAGCAGTGATGTCATACATGGTCCTGGGAGGCTCTGCCCCACACTCAGATCCATCTCTCTCTGCTCTCAGTATTCTTTCTCCTCACTAGATCCTTCTTCACGGAACCACTGTCTGCATCCTGGACAAGGTGTCTCCTCTCTTCCCTCTGGGCTTTCTTCTGCACGAGAAGTCTTTCTCTCTGCTTGACCTGGCCTGCTCCATTTGACTCCCGGGACTCAGCACTGGCTTCCCTACCTCCAAAAGCCTCCTAACTTTCCAGGCTAGATTAAGGCCTTGTAACCTGCCTTTCCATCATGCCAGTTTCACTGCTCTCTGCACGCTTTTGGGGGAAAATATTTCATTCTTATTTTGCCTCTTCCAGCAGATTGTAAGCCCCATGAATTCAGAAGGTTTATTCTCAGCTACTTGGATGGGATCAAGACTGTTTTATATGCTCAGTGAATATTTGTTGAGGAAATGAATGGATATGTGTTTGGATGACTGTTTCTGAGCATCTCTTTATTATTGAGTTAATATCACAAAATCTTGCAACATTATGCTCTCATATTTTGAAACAGGCTTAGAAAAATCACACACACTCTAAACACATTTATAGAATGAGTTTTTTCTATTCATCTTTTGAAATCACCCTTGCTTCCTTGAATAGCTAAGCGAATAGACTATTGTTTTCCTTGCATTTTGGATCAACTTGATTTATTTTCTTTCAACAACATCTATATTAGATGGTGATTACACAGCAGCTTTGGTTTTTTCTTTTTTTTTCTTTGGTTTTTGCTTCAGGCACAAAGCAATATATTTCACCTGTAAACAATGAGCTCAAAATAGATTCTTTATTGCAATCCCCAGGCTAACTCAAATATCACCCAATTCTGATTTAGTGTACTTGGGAACCTGAGTGTGGGTTATTTTATTATACTGAAAAGGGAAGTGAGTAAACTTCCTTAATGTAATCCCAGACAGTTATGAGTCACATCAACTTTGATGGATCAAACTCTGAAATTTGTTCATGTTCAAAGAAGGACTTAAGGAATGTAAAATAAAAATGCCATAACAAATGCATGGACCTTGAATTTGACCAAAAATCTGAGCAACATAAGCAATTTGTTAGTTTACATAAAAATAAAAAATTAAATTTGTATTTACCAGATATAGAAGAGCTACATTATATCCCAGATTTTTTTTTCTTACACTTTATTCATTCAGCCACATTTTTATAGCATTGGCTTTCTGTGAAGCACAAAGACCAAATCCTATGATGTTTTGTCTCCTATGCTCTTACTGTAATGCCCTGTGAATCCCCCCACTGTGAGTTCCCTCTTACAGCAATGAATAATAAACACAATTTGCTTAGCCACAGATGTTTCCCTGATGGCTGTTGGCTAGAAGGTATTGACAGCACTTAACAGAAACCCCCAAATAACAGTGCTTCAAACCAAAAAGGTTTGTTTTCATAGGACGAGTTGGGTGGAGGGTAGTCCAGTCTGACGTGACTGTGTCTGCACGTCCTCAGGTCCAGTCTCCTCCTGCTTGATCACTCTTGGCATGTGGCTTCTATCACTGTATGCAACTCATGATCTAATGGGCTGCTGGAACTCCAGCCATCACATCTGCATCCTATAGTGCAGGAATGGAAGTTGGGAGGAGAAAAAAGGGCGCCCTTCCTACTTATTTGAGCCCCCTTTAAGAAGACTTCTAAGAAGTCTTCCACACAATTTCAGATATTTCAAGGACTGCAGTGTAGTCACATGACCACACATTGTTGCAAGGGTGGATGGGAAGTGATTTTTTTTTTTTTTTTTTTTTAGCACACTGCTATACTAAATAGAGTCAGGATCCTGTTACCAAGAAACAAGGGAGGAAGAGACATTAGGGGGACAATAGCCATCTCTACCACAAAGTGTTTCTGCTTCTTTATTGTCAAATCACTTTGTCTGATTAAAACTGTACATGGTTTCCAGTTGCTCCCCTGGACTGAATGTCCCCAGTTCATAAACAGCTCCTCCAGGAGCTAAGCCCAGCTAAGCCCAGATGGATGGGCTTAGCTCCAGCAGCCCTGAGACCAGTTCCTGAGACCAGCAGACCTTTTCAGGCTCCTGCAAGTGAGAGTCTGTTGCTGAAAACTGGAGGTTTTGCGGCTCCCATCCTTCTGGACTGAGGGACTTGGGGTGTCTTGTGATGCAGGCTGCCCTGGGCCAGGGTGTCTCCCCTGTGGGGAGGGACAGCTGGGATTGCACACAAAGGAGAACCCCAGTCTCTGGCCCCATGAGTCATGCAGAGCCAGTTAGCAATTGCTCAGTGTGGTCCCCGGTCCATTAAGGTTGAGAAACGACAATTAGTGTGGAAGCAAATTAGAACAACAGCCATGATGTTGATTGGGAAGCAAATGAAACAGCTCAAAAGGAAAGCTTTTTTTTTCTTGAGTTTCTCAAAGAATGCCACGCTTTAATTCTTTGCCCTCCCGGTGCCAGGGGCAGTGACAGCTTATTGGCAGACACCCGAGGGCCATGTGTGGTGAAACAGAAACCTCCAGTGTCACAGGGAGCAGATGTATGCCCCAGGAGGTGGTTCTGATGCAACTCCTGAGACAGGTGCCTCACAGATGTTGCCTAATCCAGGGGTGTTGGACATTCAGACTTTTCTGAAGAGAGCATCTGTGGAGAAGGAAAAGATTTGAGGCTGAAGTTGGTTTGAAGGGAGACACAGGGCTGCATCCATCTTACTCCACTCAGTCCCAGCTCCTGGCTCAGTGTGCAATGCACATGCATTAAATTTTAAAATTGACTTTTAGAAATTTATATCCATACCATAACCTTCTTTCAAACTGGTGCTGGAGAAGAGTCTTGAGAATCCCTTGGACTGCAACGATATCAAACCAGTCCATCCTAAAGGAAATCAACCCTGAATATTCATTGGAAGGACTGATGCTGAAGCTCCAATTCTTTAGTCACCTGATGAGAAGAGCCGACTCACTGGAAAAGACCCTGATGCTGGGAAGGACTAAGGGCAGGAGGGGAAGGGGGCGACAGAGAATGAGATGGCTGGATGGCATCACTGACTCAATGGACATGAGTTTGGGCAAACTCTGGGAGATGGTGAAAGACAGGGCAGCCTGGCGTGCTTCAGTCCATTGGGTCGCAAAGAGTTGGACACCGAGTAACTGAGCAACTGGACAATGAAACTTCTGGTTAAGGTTATAAACAACTATTTGTCAAAATGGGCTATATTTTCAGGAAGGCATGATTTTGGACGCGGTATGAGCAAGGATTGTTGCACTGATCGTTGCAGCAGGCATTCCACTTTGTCAACATCCTCCTGATGTCTGTCTTGGTCGCTGCTCACAGCTGAGAATGTCAGCCTTGCTGGGCACATTACATTTGCTTCTCCGTGCTCACACTCACAGGGCCAGAGGGGAGAAGGGTGCTGTGGGCACACTCCCAGCTGGCATGGGAATCTGGGTATTGACAGGTGAGCAGTTCATGCCTCACCAGGGAACCCCAGATGGATACATCCTGGGGTTGTTGTCCCTGAGGCTCTATCACCTTTAATGAGCCACTTGGAGATGCTCAGAGCTTTGGTGACTGTTTTTGTAGTCTTGACTTCTATTAAAAACTGGGAGGAAAATGCTTCCTGTGTCCTGAAAATGTAAACAAGATGGTATGCATTTGGATTTGAGGAACGATACCGATTTTAAACTGTTCGGGCGTTTAAAGGCAGTCCACATAGAATGTATGAATGTGCACTGTGTAGTATCTTTAAGTGCGTTGCATTAGCTTTCTGTGCTGTATGACAGAGCACAGGGCCTTAGCTCACAAGTCTGGGCAGACTTCACTGGGTTCTCTGCTTAGCATCTCACAGGCTGAAATATGGAATGACCCCACAAGACTCTCGTCTGGGGGACTGGGAGAGGAAGAGCTTTCCAGTTTCTCTCGGGTGTTGACTGAATTCAGTTCCTTTTGGCTGTAGGACTAAAATCCCTGTTTCCTTGTTTGATAGTTTCCAGGGGTTACAGCATCTACTCCTGGGGTCCCCTCACTTTCTCTCTGGTCCTTGCACACGGTTCTGGTTTTAAAACAACTTTAAATGAATACATTTAAAATATTCATAGAAAATTTGACATATTAGACCAGCAGATCCGGAGGTACTTGCCATTGAAAAGAAAGTTTGTTTCTCACCGTTCCTGTGGGGAGGGGGCACGCCACAGGACAAGTGTGATCAGGAGCATTTATCGTGGCTTCTAAGGGGAGAGATAGGATAGGCAGGGTGAGCAGACTTAGGATTGTCTAGTTTGAATAACTTTGGGGCTCAGGGGTGTGGGGGCTGTCTCTAGCTCTCTGGCAGCTGACTTTGGGGTGATTAGGGTAGGCAGTGGTGACAGAGAGTGTGAGGACCTGGTGGAAAAGGTGACTGAGGAATGTTGAAGCCGAGATGTATAGCTCAAGATGGAAACTTTGGGGCAAGCCTTAACAGCTAGCAACTCAAAAAGGTCCTTTCCCCTTTAATTATCAACTGTCTTCACATGCCTTTTATAGAAGCTTCCCTGATTCATTACTGCTGTTGGTCCTTTTGGCGAGAGGCAGTGTTTGGAAAGCACCAAGTATGTCTGAATGGCAGACTTTAATTTTTTAATCTTTAGCAGGAGTTTTGTCTCATTAGTATTTAAGCAGCATTGACAGGTCTCTTCAAGCTTCAAACTGTTACTTATGCTGCTGCTGCTGCTGCTGCTGCTAAGTCACTTCAGTCGTGTCTGACCCTGTGTGACCCCATAGAGGGCAGACCACCAGGCTCACCCATCCCTGGGATTCTCCAGGCAAGAACAATGGAGAGGGTTGCCATTTCCTTCTCCAATGCAGGAAAGTAAAAAGTGAAAATGAAGTCACTCAGTCGTGTCCGACTCACAGTGACCCCGTGGACTACAGCCCACCAGGATCCTCTGTCCACAGGATTTTCCAGGCAAGAGTACTGGAGTGGGTTGCCATTGCCTTCTCTGTTACTTATGCTATAATTTATCTAACACAGAAGGACAAACCACCACAAATTTAATTGATTAGTTTAGCTTGTTTCACAATTTAATATGGAAACCCTTCTTCACCAAAGGCTCTTCGAGACAGATGTATCATGTTTGGGCTTCCCTGGTGGCTCAGATGGTAAAGAATCTGCCTGCAATGCAGGAGACCCGAGTTTGATCCTGAGTCGGGAGGATCCCCTGGAGAAGGGAATGGCAGCTCCTCCAGTATTCTTGTCTGGAGAATTCCATGGACACAGGAGCCTGGCCAGCTACCGTCCATGGGGTTGCAAAGAGTTGAACAAGACTGAGTCACACACACACACACACACCATGCTCATTGGAGGTAGGCAGTGTACAACTTACAGAAGGAACCTCTTGCTTACCCCTCCATGGATCTCAGATGTAAACTCAGCAGTTTCTTCCCTGCCATATACAATTTTTATGTTACAGTAAATTATTTTAGTTTTTGTCTTAGGAGATTAACATCCTTTCCTTTCTTGCCTGAACTAGGAACCAGATGAGAAATAATGTAGTCAAGTCCCTGGGGATAAAATCTTATTACCAATAACTTTTTTTTTTTGACCTAAAATGTAGTTATGTCTATGATAAAGTGGACTTGCTCCCACACTCCCCAGTTCTACTTACCCACTCATCTGCTAAGTCCTTCCTAGCAGAAAGGCCCTCACCGGGCGCTAGACAACAGACCAGACTGTGTGGTCTGTGTGGACAAAGGCAAGAAAAGAGACTTCCTGGCTCTGCCCTGCCCCTTCTCTCAATTCCCCAGTGACAGGGCCCCACCCTGTGGTGGAGTGTGTGAGGAGCCGCCCTCTCACGGAGCGCCCTCTCTATGCAGACACTCGGTCAAGGGGAAAAGGGTCCTTCTGACAGTCTTCAGGAGGGGATTAGTGGACCAGCCAGTTATTGGTGTGCTTTTCAGAATACAGATTCAGAAGCTTCCGTCTATAAGCACAACTTTCACTAAAAGCTGGCTTCAGCTTGTCTGTGGGTCGTCTAAGGTTTTAGCATTTTCTCTTTTTTTTAACTATGGGCTCTGTGAATATATGTCATTCCCTACTGGTAACATCAACACCCTTAGTCAACAAAGATCCGTCTAGTCAAGGCTATGGTTTTTCCAGTAGTCATGTATAGATGTGAGAGTTGGACTACAAAGAAAGCTGAGCACTGAAGAATTGATGCTTTTGGACTACGGTGTTGGAGAAGACTCTTGAGAGTCCCTGGGACTGCAAGAAGATCCAACCAGTCCATCCTAAAGGAAATCATTGGAAGGACTGGTGCTGAAGCTGAAGCTCTAATACTCTGGCCACCTCATGTGAAGAGCTGCCTCATTGGAAAAGACCCTGATGCTGGGAAAGACTGAAGGCAGGAGGAGAAGGGGATGACAGAGGATGAGATGGTTGGATGGCATTACCGACTCGATGGACATGAGCTTGGGTGGACTCCAGGAGTTGGTGCTGGACAGGGAGGCCTGGCGTGCTTTGGTTCATGGGGTTGCAACTGAGTGGCTGAGCTGAACTGAGCATCAGCACATGGGAGAGTGTAATAGTCAGCTTTTGCTGTGATAATGCTGTGTATCAAACAAACCCAACATTGGAGGCTTCTAAGAGCAAAGACTTCTTCCTGCTTGAGGATACGTGGGTTGGGTGGCGTTGGGAGGGCTGGAGTGCATTAGCCTGCTCTAGTCTGTTGGGGTCAGGTCTCCTCCAGGTGTCTTCTCATCCTGGACTAGAGGCCACTGGAGACGGGGGACCGATGGCAGCAGCTGAGCCAAGGATGAGGTGGCACCTGAAGCAGCTGCTTGCATCAGTCTGTTCATGTTCCATCAACAAAAGGGATTCGTGTGCGCAGATCCAAAGTCACGGAGAGGGGAGGGGGGTGAATAGTCATTGAAGGACAAGACAGTCTGCCAGACTGAGGATAGAGCTGCGGCAGGCGAAAAAGGAGGTCAGCAGGGACCATGTTTAGTGACCACTTCCGTGTTTGGATATCTCCTCTCTTGCTTTGAAATCAGATAGAACTGGGTTTGAATCCTGTAAACCTGTGAGTTGTCTACAGGTGATCCTTGAGCTGTGATGGAGAGAAAGAACCAGGACAAAAAGCCAAGTTAAGTAGCAGGGGAGGAAGACGCCCCATGAGGGGAGCAGCAGGAGCTGGACATGGACATGTGTTTGGGATGGTGAAGGTCCAATGGCTCAAGAAGAAAAGCCTGAAGGAGTTGGCAGGGAAGAGGGGGCATTTGCATATGCATTTATTTATTCAGAGAGAAGGGAACGACAGAGTATGAGATGGTTGGATGGCATCACCGACTGGATAGACATGGGTTTGAGCAAGCTCCGGGAGTTGGTGATGGACAGGGAAGCCTGGCGTGCTGCAGTCCACGGGGTTGCAAAGAGTAGGACACAACTGAGTGACTGAACTGAACCGAGCTTTTTTAATGGCTTATGCAAAGATCACAGAAGAGAAGGAGAAACTGCGTGCAGAAGAAAGAAAATCTGCAGACAGGTCTGTGGTCACGTGAAGATGCCATGGTGAGTGCAGACAGGGTTGTCCCCATGCCCTGGGGTCCTCTTCCTCCTGACCAGGGATGAGGATGTGGCTGAGGAGGGAAGAAACAGAAGGTCCATCTGAGTGAAGCAGGCAGGGAAATAGTCCAAGCTTGGAGCTGCATGTGGAATAGAGTGATGGCTGATGGGTTGTAGCAGGTAATGGAGAGGGAAGAATGCAGGACAAGCAAAAGGAATGGTGCCGCTTGAGACGGGAAAGCATGATTTCCCTGTGACCCTGGTCTCCATCTCTATGCGTCTTTCCCATCAGTGCTGACCCGCTGTGGTCGGGGTGCGGTGAGGATGCACCAGGCCCAGCGGGGTCCATGAGCAGAGGGTTAATGCGTTGGCTTCGAGCAGGCTTGGAAATGAAACCTCTGGTCCAGGTGGGTGGGGAGGGAACTGAGCCCGGATATGATTCATTCCAGGGAATAGGAGGCTGGCAGGAGTAGCTGTGAAGGGGAGTCTTTTAAAGGCTCCCACTGACTCTATTATCAAAGCTCCCAGTTTGGAAAGTCACCCATGTATCCACCTCTCACCATCTCTCAGCTTTTCCTCTTCAGGACCAGCTATATAACTTGCAATGCCTGATGCAAGATTAAGATGCAGGGCCACTTATTAAAAATGAAAAATGTGAAGACAATGCCAGCAGAACATTCAGCCAGGCATGCCGTCCTTCTAAGCACCAGGCCTTGTGTGCAGCACAGGTCATGTGCCCGGGAAGCCAGTCCTGGTCCCCCTCCGTGTCCCTCTCAGTCTGATCTCAGCCCACAAACTGCCCACAAACTGCCCACAAACGCGTTCTTGTTCCTTCTCCCTTCTGCACGTGCTGCCTCCTACTTACAAGGTCCTTCCTGGCCAGCTTCTAGTCTAGAGTCAAAATGCATTTCTAAGCTGGTTCTTTAGGCTTCCTGAGGACTCTGTTTTAATTTTTTGTGCACTGAAATTGTCCTGTTTTGATTATACTTTCCATAAGGTTGTTGATGGAATGAACAGATAAGTGAATAATGAGCTCTGAAGACTTTGCTCAAACTCATGTCCATCAAGTCAGTGATACCATCCAACCATCTCATCCTCTGTCAGCCCCTTCTCCTCCTGCCTTCAATCTTTCCCACCCTTAGAGTCTTTTAACGACTACCCGCTCCGGTATTCTGGCCTGGAGAATTCCATGGACTATACAGTCCATGGGGTCACAAAGAGTTGGATACGACTGAGAGACTTTTACTTTCTTTTTTTCACTAATGAGTCAGTTCTTTGCATCATATGGCCAAAGTATTGGAGCTTCAGTTTCAGCATCAGTCCTAAGGAATCTTCAGGGTTGATTTCCATTAGGATTGACTGGTTTGATCTCCTTGCAGTCCAAGGGACTTTCAAGAGTCTTCTTCAACACCACAGTTTGAAAGCATCAATTTTTTGGCGCTCAGACATCTTTGTGGTCCAACTCTCACATCCATATATGACTACTGGAAAAATCATAGCTTTGACTAGATGGACTAGTTGGCAAAGTAATGCCTCTGCTTTTTAACATGCTGTCTAGGTTTGTCATAACTTTTCTTCCAACCTTATGGAAAGTATAATCAAAGCAAGTGTCTTTTAATTTCATGGCTGCAGTCACCATCTGCAGTGATCTTGGAGACCAAGAAAATAAAGTCCATCACTGTTTCTCAGGAGTTGGATGGTGGCTAATTTAATAACTCAATTTTTGAGTTGTTAATTGAAAGGCATCCAAGGGCTTGCATTTCAGAAGCCTGGATGGTTCAGGGTGAAGAATCTGCCTGCAATGTAGGAGGCACAGAAGACACAGGTTTGATCCCTGGGTCAGGAAGATCCCCTGGAGAAGGAAATGACAACCCACTCCAGTATTCTTGCCTGGAGAATGCTATGGACAGAGGAGCGTGGTGGGCTACAGGCAGAGTGTTGCAAAGAGTCAGACACATCTGAGCACTGAGCAGGAGCCTAAGTCATGGTGCTTTCATTACATTGTAAATTAAATGGATGTATTTCCCTCCAGTGGAGGGTCAGCCCATCAGACAGCCTTGATTATACCAGAAGGGGTGGGCAGCTTCGCAGGGGATCCCCCTCCCCTGGGCAGAGGCACCAGGGAAGGCCCCCAAAGAACACAGAAGAAGCTGTTTCATGTTGTGCACACCGAGGATAGCTGAGTGCTTTCCCCTCAAATACAGAGAATGACCTAGAACACAGCTGAGCAGAGTCATGAGTTCACACTTTGAAGGAGGTATGAGATGAATAATCCAATCATTTATGACTGAAGCAAAGCAATTATCAAATATCTGAACAGGCATTTTTGAAATAGTAAGTGCATGAGAGTTTTGCATTGAAATACAACTGAAAATAAATATATTTATATATAATATAATAAAACAAATGGCAATATCAGTTAATAATGTGTAATACATTGTTGTTGTTTAGTCATCAAGTTATGTCTGACTCTTTTGAGACTCCATGGACTCTAGCCCACCAGGTTCCTCTGTCCGCTGAATTCTCTAGGCGAGAATACTGGAGTGGGCAGCCATTCCCTTCTCCAGGGGATCTTCCTGATCCAGGGATCATTCCGAGGTCGCCTGCACTGCAGGCAGGATCTTTACTATCTGAGCCACCAGGGAGGCCCCAGAGGATGATACATGCACATGTCTACGGTCTACTTCTGAGGATCAAGGTAAAAAAGTCAGGAGCAAAATACTGAACATTGACAGGACTGCTTTCAAAACTGAGCGTTCGCCATTGAGCCTTAGATCCAGGGAGGCCATTTGCTGATGATGTTCCTTTCCGATGCTGCGCTGTGTGGTTAGAGAATAAATTATCAGTTGAACTGGAAATAGAATCCAATGCAATTTAATGCGCTCTAGGCTTGCTGCTGTTGATTTTCTTCCCTTTATTTGTTTTTACAAAAAAAATACTATATGCAGCTGGCTTTATAGCCATCTGTTTGGGGCAGTTTGCAGAGATGCTAATTAAAGGAAAAACGATTTGTCATCTTAAGGAATGCTGACGTCTCCTATGGTTCTCAGGGGAACAAAACCCTGTTAGAAAACTATCTTTTCTTTTAATTGCTGTTAATTTAATGTCTCATTTATTCTCCTTTTGATGTGCAAGTAGAATGCTTGATTATTCTCTAAAATGGCGCATACCTTTCTCAGAAGGGAGTAATTCATTTTTGGGAGTTTTAATTTGTTAACCCTTGTAAGTTTTCTGATTTTGCTCAACAGTCTGTTGTACTGTGGGGCCTACTTAAAAAAATCTTAAATTATGTTTATATATATTATATATAATGTACAGTACATGATAAATATTATATGTAATTATACAATGTATGTATAATTTACATATTATAATTTTGTTGTTTATTTAAGTTATATTACATTATGGTGGCAAAGTGGTAAAGAATATGTCTGTCAAAGCAAGAGGCAAAAAATGATGCAAGTCTGATCCCTGGTAGGGGGGAAGCTCCCCTGGAGAAGGAGATGGTAACGCATTCCAGTATTCTTGCCTAGAAAATGCCATGGACAGAGGAGCTTGGTGGACTGCAGTTCATGGGGTTGCAAAGAGCAACTTGACTGAACACATACACATATATAATTTGGTTCTATAATATATACTATATGTAATTTTATTGTCTAATTTCATAATAATGTGTATCTTATGTATGTTACATATACACTCTTATTGTACACATGATATTGATATACACACTGTATGTAACACATATGTGATCATCACTGTAACCATTTGCAGTTGTGCGCATCAGTGACATGCGTCCCACTCACAGCGTGGAGCAGCCATCACCACTCTCTTTCTGGGACTTTCCCCCACCCCAGCGGTGGCCCACTTTGGTCCTGGGAGGGATTCTCCGTGATTTGGTGCCCTGGGCCCGCTCTGAGTGTTTTCCATGGACCGGCACCGCTCAAGAAGCAGAGAGGCCCGTGTCCCCAGCTAGGAGGCAGCACAGAGGACAGAGACGGGTGGATGGGTGGAGGGTGGACAGGGCCAGGCCCTGGCCGGGGACCGTGAACTCGTGGCCTTTCAGTGGGGCTCCCAGCCCTCCTGGAAAGCAGTGATCCCAGTGTTAGCTTCTCAGGAAACTGAGTCAGCTTTCTAACCTACCAGAACCTTTCCTCAATTACCTGTGCCTGCTCTTCCCCGAATGACTAAGCAAAGCCAAGCACAGCCTTTCATGGTGGGTTTGGCAGGACCCCGGGGGAGCTGAGTGGCCGGGAGCTTCACCCCGGTGGTGCCCTGCCCTGTCTCCATGTCCTTTTAGGCAGCCATGGGCAGGGGTGGGGTGGTG
>SJYQ01003532.1:134847-153316 GCA_006410935.1 Redunca redunca
GATGGGGGCAGGGGGGTACAGGTGGGGGCGGGGCTCCGGTCTCTGCATCCTGTCCTTTCCCAGGGACCCAGTGGAGGCTAAACCACCACACTGCTCTTTAAGCCTCCCTGTTTGCTTTTCATCTAAAGGTGGTTGAAATATAACTCACCTCCTCCTCCTGAACTCCACAAAGTTTCTAACAAATTGCAGGAGACCATCTGCTTTCTATTTTATCAGTAAACAAACCTATTAAAAGAGCACTTCCCCCTCAGGCCTACGGAGTTGGAAATGAACGCTGAATAATTTAAAGCTGAAATTATTCTAAAGTAAATTAAGCTTCTCCGGCCGATTTGGATTCATGAAAAAGTAAAAACAAGGCTCCAGTGACCCTTTGGACATAACCGATACTCCACTTCGCTCAGTTCATTGGATCCTAATGAGAACAGACCCTACACTGCCTCTTGCAGGGGATCTCTTCTTTTCAGAAATCATCTGCCGCTTCGAAAGTTACTAAAATTTATTGACTGCTATTAGTTTAAGCCAATCTTTAAGAGCGTATTAAGACAGATTTTCTAAGAGACAGACATTTCCGAGAGAGGGAGCAGAGTCTCTGGGCTGTAGGCGTCAGCGTGGATAAGCACTGTGGCAGTGTCACTGCCGGAAGAGGCTCATCAAGCACCAGCGCGCGTCTGGGGAGGCGATGTTTACGAGCTGTTACCGCGGTGAAACGAAATCTGAAATATTTAGGTAAGCAATAGGTTGGCAAACCCTCCTGAGAAGCTACGTGAGGTTACTATTGCTGTAGTCTGGCTTCTGCTGTTTCTTTGCATTTTCTCCTACATCACGAGGACGGGCCGGAGTGGACAGAGGCTCAGGGATTTAGAGAAGAAATTGATAACCCAGAGAGGAAGGGGAGGAGCCGAGAGGGACAGGGAGTGTGGGGGCCTGGGAGGGCTGCGATGGGAAAGGAGGGTGGCACACAGGTGGCACCGTCATCCAGAGAGGCCCGCGGGGAGGTGCCAGTCTTGCGTGATCCCTGAGACAACCACTCCTCTCGGACTCGTGCCGCCTTGCCGGACCTTCCGGGCCTTCTCTGGCTGCTTCTTCGTCTTGGAAGAGGCGTGGACCCAGGGGAGCTTATGCCTGGAGCAACAGGACTGCAGAGACACTGAAATTTCCTTCCAACAGTGCACTATTTGGAATTTTTAAAAAGTCATTTTTTTTTCTTAATCACAGAATTAGTGCGCGTTTTCTTTAGCTCATGGTTTAATGTAATTTTTATCACTGCTTGTTAAAGTAAAACCAGTTTGGTGGCTCAGACTGTACGGAATGTGCCTGCAATGTGGGAGACCCAGGTTTGATGCCTGGTTGGGGAAGATCCCCTGGAGAAGGGAATGGCAGCCCACTCCAGAATTCTTGCCTGGAGAATCCCATGGACAGAGAAGCCTGGCAGGCTACAGTCCATGGGGTCACAATGAATCGGACACAACTGAGAGACTAACGCTTTCTCACTTTCCACTTTTTCATTTTTTCCACTGCTTGTGTTTGTCAAAGTAAAAAGAATACTAACCCAGCAGTGAGAGTTGGACGTGGCTGAGCGACTGAACGACAGCAACAGTGACTACGACTACGGTTGGGAAGATCCTCTGGAGGAGGAGGGCATGGCAGCCCACTCCAGTGTTCATGCCTGGAGAATCCCATGGACAGAGGACCCTGGTGGGCTACAGTCCATGGACTTGCGAAGAGTTGACACGGCTGAAGTGACTTAGCATGCATGCGTGCAAATTGTATTACAGATAGTTATCTCCGTGTCTGTCTCTGCCTACTCGGGGAGGGTTGTATTACTTGTGGTTGCATCTCCTTTGGGTGGCACGGGGCCTGATCCATGCTGCATATTCTTAAATACCCGTTGAAGCCATTGTCTGCTTTGGTCCCCATTCAGCGATACCATAGCGACGTGAGGATGCTACTGACAGTCAGTCTGAGGCTGATTTTAGCATGAGTCCACCTGGAGCATTCAGGTCTGGCCCCCAGCTCAGCTTGTTCCTGCTCAAGGCAGTTTCATCTCAGGGACTTGCTGTTTTTCCTGTCTGGAACTTGACAGGTTCACTCTGCTTGTTAAAGTCAAATTTGGGGCGGGGGCAGAACTTGGGTGTCAGTTCCCTCCTTACTGATAAACCCTAGAATTTTTTATGCAAAGTAGTCCACCGATTTCTGAATGAATAGCTTTACCTCCCACAGAGTGGGAGGCAATACATACTGAATCTATAATAAAAGATGGAAGTTCATCGATAACCTTTCCTTTGTAACATCAATTCTTCCTTACCAGATATTTACGCAACCAAGGCTGCTCAAGGATGCCTGAGAGGCAACAGGACAAAGATCTACTTCCTTCCCCAACAATAAGAATGACCTTGCTCTCCCAGAAGTGATAGTTGGCCTTCGTATGTTCAAATCACCACTGTTTAGCCTGACTCCCTTGCTTGAGAATTATTAAAATCCTCCAGTAAACCCATCTCCGTGTAGTACACCTTAGGGGACCCATGAGGCTGCATCAGGCTCTGTTTTGTGCACCCCTTCAGCTCTGCACACAGTCACATTCCTTTCAGATTACGGTGAAAGAAAGATGACTATGTTCTGGGGGAAGGTTACCTCTTTGATCCTGGCGTGTGACATTCTTAGTCGGCTGTTTTGATGCAGTCATTCTTGCCAGTTTTGATTTCTGCAAGTGTTTGGACCCAGGGACTTTGTGACTCAGCTTAGAAAGGACCTCACTGAACTCCCAGAACCTTTAAGCCGTAAAGTGCTGTGTCAACCCCAGCTCATCTTCTCTCTGGAGAACTTGATTACTAACCTGACGGATGCTGGGAATGACACGGCACTTGAGATGAGGAATGTGATTGGTGTTTTCTGGGAGACTAACTGCAAAAAATCCGAAGTGAATTTTCCACATTCACTCATCTCAGACAGCACCATCAATCATTCTAGGCAGCCTCTGAGAATTTGGAGCACACTGGGCCAGCAGCATCTCACGTACTTGGATTTTGCCTCTGAAGTTACAGCGGTCTGCCTCATCTCTTTTTTCCTCTCTGTAGCAAGTACACATTATCTGTAAAAATCCAACGATGACTTTGCTATGGTCTCTCCACACCCTGCTTCTTCTTGGAATCATTTTGGAATTAGGCAGCTTACTAAATGTGTAAAACCCCTGACTCAACTGGAGTGCCTCACACTGGACCACACTGGACCACCTCTCTTCCAGAAAACACTTTCTTCCGTTCAAATGTCAGTTACCCTCAGAACAACAGACATTCCCAGAGCTTAGGCAGGCTTCTGTTCTTAGAGATTTTGTGTTGGAAAGTAAAGAACATCAATGTGATCGAGTATGTGGCGTATTTAAAGACATTAGAAAAAAAAGCCACGTTCATGATTGCTGTTGTTTCAAACAAGAGGTGTTTGATTTAAGTCATTTGTCAAGTATTCATTGCCTGCAACCCACCACAATGTGACCCTCTACTCTTAGAGTTAGATAAAACACAGACCATGGTTTTGGAAACTTACACAGATGTGAACGAGTTGATAGGTTCAGAGACAATAAATAAAAGAAGTAAAAGAAAGAAAAGTATAGAAATTCCATGAGAGGAAAGGACTTCTGGGGACAGCCAGAGCAGGGAGCTTGTTTGAATGAAGGTATGTGTTCGTCTCCTCATAAAGGGACATATAGAGGTGGACAGTACTGCCAGGCCTTCCCTGGTGGCTCAGACGGTAAAGAATCTGCCTGAAATGTGGGAGACTGGGTTTGATCCCTGGGCTGGGAAGATCCCCGGGAGGAGGGCATGGCAACCCACTGCAGTATTCTTGCCTGGAGAACCCCATGGACAGAAGAGCCTGGCGGGCTACAGCCCATGGGCTTGCAAAGAGTTGGATGCAGCTGAGTGACACAGCACAGCAATGGGTACCAGGTAGAATTATAAAACAATAGTAATTTATTTATTTACAGTTGTGCTGGGTCCCCGCGGCCAGGCGTGGCTTTCTCTCACTGTGCCAGCAGGGCCGCTCTTTGCTGCGGTGCATGGGCTCCCCCAGCGCCTGCTTCTCTTGCAGTAGAGCGCAGGCTCCAGACAATCGGGCTTTAGCAGCTGCAGCACGTGGACTCAGCGGTTGTGGCCCATGGGCTTCGTCGCTCCAGGGCATGCAGGAACCTACTGGAGCAGGGATTGAAGCCATGTCCCTTGCATTGGCAGGCACATATCTACCCACTGCACCACCAGGGAAACCCCCTGGGTAGAATTCTGACAGTTTTTGCAGAGAGACAACCCAAACACAGAGAAAGTTCTGAAGCCGTCTCCCAGGAAAGGCAGCGGGGGTGTTTAGGAGGTGATGGATGCTTTGACTGTGTGTCTGGTGAAGGTCTGTCCTGGGAGACACTGGGAGGGAACCTGGGAGAAAGGTCAGCTGGCAGCTCCGGGGACCATCTGTCTGCTTGGGCCACGCCAGCCCTCGACGGCACCTGCTGTCCCAAGGCTTTCATTCGTCATCATCACTCACGCTTCCTTTCGCTCAGAAATACCCTGGTTCAGACAGACAGTGAGTTATATGGATAGGCTGGCATTTCGTGGCTGCTACGGTTAACATGGCAATTTCTTTCCATCCTAGAAAGAACTATTTTCTTAATAACTCTTGATGAACTATGACATGTAATTTACTTGCCACTTCGTGTTAATGGAGCACAGTAGGAAATCTTATGTAATATGGTTTGAAATTTCTAAAGATGGCTCAAGATCTGAAAATCTCCCCTGCAGAAATAATAATAGTAATAATAATAGACAATGTGTGTAGAAAATGAGACTTACCATACTGTTTACTAGTTTGTTTAAATAATTTAACTTTGGAAACAGCCCAAGAAGTAGGGATTTGATTCTCTCCATCTTATAAATTGGAGGCAAAAGAAGAAAAGGGTGGCAGAGGATGAGATGGTTAGATAGCCTCACTGACTCAATGGGCATGTGTTTGAGCAAACTCTGGGTGATAGTGAAAGACAGGGAAGCCTGGCGTGCTGTAGTCTACAGGGTCACAAAGAGTCGGACACAGCTTAGCAACTGAACAACAACAACAACAAGTCAAAAGTGGAAGGTGTTTTTTTTTTNCATATGGCACCAATAGTCAACAGTATCTCAAACTTTAAAATATATGAAGAGAATAGGTCTCAAGTGTTCTTACCAATAAAGACCCAAAGAACACAAGGATGTTTTTGGAGATGATGAGCAGTGTATTTAGTACGTTGGGTTGTGGTGATGGTATCACAGGTGTATATGCATAAGTTCAAATTTGTTAAGATGTAGACTTTAAATGGGCACAATTAGGAGGGCTATAAACTACACCACAGTCGCTATGAATATGCACATACCAAAAAAGTGGAAGGTGACAGGCCTGGGGGTCGGGTGGGGCAGGGGCCAAAGAAAGCGTAAGCTGAGCATCATCTCACTTAGCACATTTCCCGAGGCTGGACAAGACCGATGATGTGGAAATCAGTTCAGCTGCAGGCTTTTAATCCATGTAAAATGGTGATAGGCGGGTGACAAGCACGAAGATCTCACTGCTAGGAAGGGAGGCAAGGTGGCTCTCATGCCCACATTTCTGTGATTTTAAAATGCAGTAAAGCGAAGTACAACAGTGCTAGCTTTTACATCCTTAAAGTTTTGGGAATGAGTTGAGTTCCGCAGTCCTGTGTTTTCCATTTGAAAGTGACATGATATTACAAAGGCACCATCTGTTGTCTTCTTTATAATGCGTGCCGTCACCCTGTAGACCCTCTGCCTTCTGGATGCATCTCTGGGCCCAGGTATTCAAGGAGTTGACCTTTCTTTCCAGATGATAGCTTCATGGTCATCTCCCCGTTGAACACATTTTGATTTTAAATCATCTCCCTTTTTGAAACTGTAAAGGATACAACACTCAGGAGAGTTCAGATGTTTTAAAGGAGTTCAGTTTTACCATGACAAGAGAAATGTGCTCCCTGGAGGCGAAGGGCTTTGGAAAGCAACTGGAAATCCAATCAGAGCTGACATTTACAAAGGCTAGGTTACACAGGATTTTAAAAGTTTCTTGGAAAATGTTTCTGCTTCCAATTCTAACTTAGGTCAAGAAGGCAGTCAGAAATCAGATCTGAATCCGTTTTGTCGGAACAAGTTGCAATGATGTAACCTATTGAGTTGACTTTCTCAGAAGCACTTATAGAAACTCGAGCAGAGAAAATTCTGCAGCAGCATCTCTTTCTATTTCTGATGTAGACTGGGGTCAATACTTCCAGATCCTAGAAGTGGCTCCCAGACCATTTTGCTCCCATTAATTTGTCAAAAATTATAAATAAGTAATGACTAGTGAGGAGAAGGCAATGGCACCCCACTCCAGTACTCTCGCCTGGAAAATCCCATGGACAGAGGAGCCTGGAAGGCTGCAGTCCATGGGGTCGCTGAGGGTCGGACACGACTGAGCGACTTCACTTTCCCTTTTCACTTTCATGCATTGGAGGAGGAAATGGCCACCCACTCCAGCGTTCTTGCCTGGAGAATCCCAGGGATGGGGGAACCTGGTGGGCTGCCGTCTCTGGGGTCGCACAGAGTCGGACACGACTGAAGTGACCTAGTAGTAGTAGTAATGACTAGTGAAATGCTAGTGAACCCATTCCTTCTCCATCGCCACTGGCAGTAAATTGGTCAAGTCTTCATGGAAGGGCACTGTGCAGTTTAACCAAAACGGCCTGTAGATGTATTTGGCCGCGCTGGGTCTTTGTCACCGTGCGGGCTTTCTCTAGTTGCGGGGAGTGGGGGACGCTCGCTAGCTGCGGTGAGCCTGCGCTTCTCATCACGGTGGCTTCTCTTACTGCGGAGCCTGGGCTCTGGGACAGGCGGGCTTCCGTGGTTGCACCACGTGGGCTCAGTACTTCGGCTCCCTTGCTTGGTTGCTCGGAGACATGTGGGATCTGCCCAGACCGAACCCATGTCTCCTGCATTGGCAGGTGGATTCCTTACCGCTGAGCCACCAGTGAAGCCCCCAACCCGTATATTAATCCAAGAAAAAGAGAAAAGTGATGGTAAAGAGTGATCTTTGAAATACTATTAAAATCGTACAAACAAGATATTAACAGAAATAGGGGAATGGAAAATAAAATATATTGCGTTAATTTGATAGATTGTTAAACAAAAATTGCTGAGTCTGAGTAGTACTATATGTGAAAATATTTTTTTGGTATAATAGTAAGTAAGAAAAAATACAGAATTTTAACTATGTTGTACACATAGCTATAGAGAATTGCAAAGAAGTTACTTCATTAATGTCACTACTATAATGTTTGGGCTTCCCCAGTGGCTCAGCAGTAAAGAATCTACCTGGCAATGCAGGAGACGTGGGTTTGATCCCTGGGATGGGAAGATCCCCTGGAGGAAGAAATGGCAACCCACTTCAGTATTCTTCAGCAAATCCCAAGGTCAGAGGAGCCAGGAGGGCTACAGTCCATGGGTTCACAAAAGAGTCAGAGATGACTTACTGATTGAACAACAGCTATAATGTTTATGTCACAAATAATTATAACAATAGAGCAAGGAGTGATTAATGCTTGCCCAAGATTAAGGAACGCCGAGAAGCCCACCCTGGAATCAGACACAATTCTCGGAGAGTGTGTGAGGTAGGAAACCTCTAAGCATGGCGCGCCCTTGGCGAGGTTTTGCTGTTTCAGCACCTTGCTACCTTAGATTCCTTCCTGTATTTTTAAAACAAGGTTTGAAGACAGAGCTGTTGTTGGTATAAACATGGCAATCACATATTTAGAAATTTGATAGGTTGAAGCTCATTTTCTCAAACCTAGCAGACTATGATGTTTGTGTTCTCACTTTGAGTAACAGAGCTCCACCCACACAGGTGTCCTGGGAACAAGCATAGAGGCAGTCAGCCGCAGAGATACCACCATGGGGTGCCCACTGCGCTTGGTCTTCAAGCGTATATTATTGGCGATTTAGGGGGTGGGTGTGTCCATGCCTAAACAAATACCCAGTAGTTCTACAGATTAGATTTATGATTATTAAGTCATTGGGGATGTATATATATATTCTGGAGATTCTCAATTTATATTAATTGTGAAAAAAGATTGCTTAGCTAAACATGGATTGTGGGCTTCATCTCAGACATGCATGTTAGGAGTCACAAGAAGAGAAAGAGGTGAAAAATCAGAAATTCCAGCTGAGAAAATGAAACACAGCCTCTTGAGCAAGTAGTGTCGGGAACACTGGATTTGTTGTTGCTCAGCCACCAAGTCGTGTCCGAGTCTTTGTGACTCCCAAAGACTGCAGCGCACCAGGCCTCCCTGTCTCTGAAGATCTCCCCGAGTTTCCCCAAATTCATGTCCGCTGAGTCAGTGATGCCACCCAACCATCTCATCCTCTGTCGTCCCCTTCTCCTGCCTTCAGTCTTTCCCAGCATCAGGGTCTTTTCCAATGAGTCAGATTTTCGCGTCGCTGATGCTAAAGTGCCAATGAATATTCAGGGTTGATTTCCTTTAGGACCGACTTGGAAAACTGGATATCCAACTGCAAAAGGATGAAACTGAACCTTTACCTGACATCATTCACAAACATTAACTCAAAATGGATGAAAGACTGAAATGGAAGACCTATAACTGAAAACCCTAGAAGAAAATGCAGAGGAAAAGCTTCATTTGGTCTGGGCAGTGATTTCATGAATATGGCACCAAAAGGCAACAAAAGCAAAGATAAACAAGTAGGACCACAGCAGACTAAAAAGCTTCTGCATAGCAAAGGAAACTGTTAACAGAGTGAAAGGCAGCCTACTGAAGAGGAGGAAGTATTTGCCAGCCACATTTCTGATAAGGGCTTGATATCCAAAGTGTAAAGAAACTGTTACAACTCAATAGCAAAATAAAACCAAAAAATCCAATTAAAAATGGGCAAAGGATCTGAATAGATATGTCTCCAAGAATACATATAAATGGCTGACACATGAAAATATGCTCAACACCACTAATAATCAGCAGAATGCAAATCTATATGACATACTGAGAAATAAATAGGAAAGTAGCTCTTCCTGAACCAAAAAAAAAATACATATATATATAAAAAAGTCCGAGCTGAAGACAGTGAGTCTGGGAGGAGGACTGTGGGGCAGGCATGCCTTAATCAGGTCAGATTATGAGTGGCTCTCTGCCCTGAGGAGGGTTCCTCCTATTCCTCAAGCTGGCCTAAGGACCAAGACACCTGGCCCTTTTCCTAAGTCAAAAACTCTAGCTAAGGCAGTGGACCATTCCAAGGAAAAAAGATGAGTTCACTGAAAAACGTGATGGGACAAATTTCAAACAAACAATGGAACAGCTGCTAGGGGGTAAAACAAAGCTATTTCAACACGAAGAACAGAAATTGAAAGTAAGCACGATAACTTTCCTCCGAGAGATAAGAGAGACTATTGGCAACCTTAATGATCTATGGCCAGACTCTGCACAATACCAACCTGTTCATCGGGAGTAGCTGGGGCAGGCCATCTGGAGAGAGATGAGTGTGTCTTCGGGCTCTTTTCTTGGGATAGAAGAGGTAGACACTCTGCTCAACTTTAGACGTGTGTATGGGGAATAAACGAAAAGTATGCTTTTAACTACTTATGGGTAACCACCAGAATAGTAAAAACAGAACACATAATTTTTAAAGCAGTGGGAGATACCTTTACATGTAAAAATGAAGGTATGAGAGGAAGCTAATTAAATGTGGTAGGTCGAGAACATAAATGAAGATGGCTAAATGCTCTCCTGCTCAGCCTCTCAGTTACGTCTTATTCTTTTGGACCCCATGGACTGTAGCCCGCCAGGCTCCTCTGTCCTTAAAATTCTCCAGGCAAGAATACTGGAGTGGGTTGCCACTCCTTTCTCCAGCGGATCTTCCTCGCCCAGGGGCTGAACCCGGGTCTCCTGCATTGCAGGTGGATTCTTTACCACCGTACCCCCTGGTAAGCCCCATGGCCAATCCTCATCTCCACCCAATCATGTTTATTAGGTGATTTTCAGCACAATGGAATAGCCGTATAGAAGAAATACGTTAGGCCTATTGCCACTTAGGTTTAACCCTGAAAGGAAGGCCATCTTTCTGATTTGCTCTCCCTATATATTGACTGGGGACTTAAAAATCTCAATACTAAGAGCTAACATTTGTACAGTACTTCTCATTTTAAAAGTCTATAGATGATGTCATTTGATCTTTGCTATAACTCTGTGAGGTGGGTGAACTGGAATTATTTTTTGCTCTTTTGGTAGAGGGTATTGATCCTTAGGGGTGAAGGGATTTATCCAAACACACACAGCTGACTTTAATCTGAAGTCTCCTTTACGTCTTCCACATTAGCTCCCTGTATCCTAGCGTGTTGGGGTAACTAGCAGCCTTTATACTTTGAACTGAGCCAAGATTCCAGACTTCAGTTGAACAAACTTATTTATGTGTTATATCTCCCCGTGTATCATCTGCGTATTTATTGGCATGTTGTTTGATCATTGGATCCAGCTCTTCGCAACCCCCTTGACTATAACCCACCAGGTTCCTCTGTGGGATTTCCCAGGCAAGAATACTAGAATGAGTTGCCATTTCCTTCTCCGGGGAACATACAGGGATGGAACCAGTGTTTCCTGAATAGCAGGCAGATTCTTTAACACAGAGCCACCTGGGAAGCCCATTTATGTGTATATTTACCCCTAAATAGTATTGTCAGTTATATCCAAATGGGAATTGTCCAAGAATTCAAATTGTTTGATTTTTTGCAAGGAAGTGGACCTTCTGAATCTAACATTTCATCTGCCAGGTCAGGGTCGGGCTCTGAAAAACGCTTCTTCTGTTTGTCTGTGCATCTAGGAAGGTGATCTTAAAGATCCACTATACTCAGCATCCTTCTTTTTTCCATTTTCTAGGAAGTTTTTCAGAATTCTTCAGTTACCCATTGCTTCTGTACCATTATTGTTTAATATAAAACAGCATGTTTCAATAAGAACTAAAGACTCAATACCTTCAAAAGAATCCTCGAGGGGTATTGTTTTCTTGCTTAAGTAAGCTCTCTTACCCCTACCTTCTGGGGACTGACACAGCTGTAGAAGTGGAAGGAAGGCTCTTTGTAGAGTTTGCCTGGAGGTGGCCCTTCCACCCCTCCCTTGGCCTCAAGGAACTGGGTCGTGGCCCCTGGGCACAGCAGCTCAGGCTGGCCCACTGCGAGCCCTGCGGGATGGCGCACACTTGCTGCTTTGGGACGTGTGCCATTTCTCCTACTGTTTCACTGAAAATTCTCTTTGAAAATGAGAACGAAGCAAATTTATAGGCCAGTTCCCATCTCCACCCCAATCAAAGTGCAAATTTATTAGGTGATTTTCAGCACAGTGGAATGTTCATATGGAGATATATAAGCTATATATGCTTTAAGGGAAGCTGGCATTCTTGAAGTAAACAGTGTATAAAAATGATATGCAATAAAATATAAACTTTAAAAATTTCAGATTCAGAAGCAACTCAAATTGGATTAGCATACATTTCTCTGTTTGAAAATCTGGAGGATGTGACATCTGTGTATTAAACATGACTTAGCAGCTCAGAGCAGCATTTCTCTGGAATGAATTCTGGTGCAGCCAAGGAGAACTTCTTGGGGAGTTCAGAAACACCCAAGCTTTTGTGAGAGAAGGTAGTTTTAGACTCTGGAGCGTTAAGACGATGCTCATACAGATGGACCTGAACCCTGGCTGTGCCACTTATTGGCTGTGTAACCCCGGGTAAGTCATCCATTTTGCTGCACTTGGATTGATTTTCTCATCTTAAAAATGGGGCTAATCATAGGACCCACTTCATAGAGACGCTGTGAGGGTTAAGTGACTGAGTTCATGTTAAGTGTCTAGAGCAAGGTTCAGCATACAGTAAGCACTTAATTAATATGAGCCACGGTCCTTTTTCATTACTACTTTTACGATTATTCACCAGGAGATACTGTTCCATGTTCTGGCAGGGATGGGAGAACAATGAAATAGGCTATGTGAAAAGTACCAGGTTCCCATTTAGATGTGTGTATCAGTTTATTTTTATTGCTGAGTTGCATTTCATTGTACAAAGTTCCACAATTTGTTTATCCATTTATCGATTTTGAGATATTTGTTGTTTTCATTTTTGGCAATTATGAATCATGCCACTTATTCCAGGGGGATATGGCACCCCACTCCCAGTGTTCTTGCCTGGAGAATCCCAGGGACAGGGGAGCCTGGTGGGCTGCCGTCTATGGGGCCACAATGAGTCAGACACGACTGAAGTGACTTAGCAGCAGCAGCAGCAGCGTGCAATGACTAACCAAGAGCACAAGTTTCTCTATGGAAAATCACCGAGAGCCGTTGAACATGACTTAATGTAAGCACCCCTTGGTCTGCGTTTTCCATTCCGGTCAGCCCCCCACGATGTTCAGCTCTGCTCTGACATGCGTACTCTTATCACCTGCAGATATTTGATATTTTATGAATAATTTTCAGACGTGACCCACTTAGATTGTCTTCTATGGTTGCTTCGTGTTCGTCTAAATGGAAATCAGGACAAAAAGGAAAGGGGCAAAGGAGGCAATCATAATTTTACAAGTTTTCAGTTAACAATGAATATTTACTGTTAAGGTTTCTGTTCTCCTATTTAATTTTCTCACTTTGCTAAAATTCAGAAGCCATGTGGGTTAGACCTGTTTTCATTTGTAATGTAGATTTCAAAATTCTTTAATGTTCTCTACTTTTATGTAACCATACTGTTTTGTGAATATTTTAGTAAGAGGTTCTTTTCCAAACTTGTTTTTACAAAGAAATGCTTTAACTTTCTCATGACTTGGGGTGGCAAAAGCCATTAATTGTGTATAGAAATGCCAGTTTCATTATAGACTTAGAGATCTTAGCCTTATTAAAAAGTTCAGTTTAAAATGTTACATGTTTTTATTTACATTTTATCCCTGATGGTTTTACTAACTCCTACAGATGATTCTATGTCCATGGTGCAATTTGTGAGCCTTCCATGTGTCTGTGATATTTTTAAAGAGGTACTGAATGAACTTCTGGTACTTAGTCTCATTACCAGGGTGAGGGAAGACTGTGTTAATAAATAGCCTATACTGAGCTTCCTTTCACATTTGCCAAGGTTCTTAAGAATCCAACATCATTTTGACGCATCTTTATATCTCCCTTGTAGGTAATATTTCCCATATACACTCTTCCAGGCTTTAGAAATGTATGTAGCTATGGCTGGACTATAAAGAAGGCTGAGGGGTACTGGAGAAGACTCTTGAGTCCCTTGGACAGCAAGGACATCAAAGCAGTCAACCCTAAAGGGAATCAACGCTGAATATTCATTGGAAAGACTGATGCTGAAGCTGAAGCTCCAATACTTTTGCCACCTGATGTGAAGAGCTGGCTCATTGCAAAGGATTCTGATGCTGGGAAAGATTGAGGGCAGGAGAAGAAGGGGGAGACAGAGGATGAGTTGGTTGGATGGCATCACCGATTCAATGGACATGAGTTTGAGCACGGAGCTAGTGAAAGGCAGGGAAGCCTGGTGTGCTGCAGTCCATAGGGTTGAAAAGAGTCAGACACAACTTGGCAACTGAAAAACAATAATAACAATATAGTTCAAGTCAATTTAAAGAAGTTCAAGGGAAGAATTTGAACCCTTGCTAGTGGGCACGTGGCACAGTCATCCAAAGTGCCCTGTAGATTTCCAGCTTGTTCAGCTCCTAAGGGCTGCAGCTTCTCTGAGGGCTTCCTGGGAGCAGATAATGGACGGGGAGGCTCTCCAAAGGGTGCTAATCTCTAAAGTGTTTTTACTTAACTGGGAAACAGCGAGAGCCACTGCGTTGTAAGGAACAGTGCTCACTCTGCACCTGGCTCCTAGGGGCCAGCCTAGAGTCTGACAGTATTCATCGGATTGAATTGATTTAAGCTTCTTATTAAAAGGAACCAGGGCAAATGCTTTGGGATCAATTAAACTAACTTCCTTCCCTCAGTTCACTGAGAAACCTTTTCCCCCACAAGTCACTCCAGATTCTCTAACAGTGGTTTCGAAACAAATGGTCCCAAAGATCTCATCATCTTTAGTACCTTCCTCTGGTGGCTCCGATGATAAAGAATCTGTCTGCAATGCAGGAGACCCAGGTTCGATCCCTGGATCAGGAAGATTCCCTGGAGAAGGGAATGGCTACCCACTCCAGTATTCTTGGTTGGAGAATTCCATGGACACAGGAGTCTGTGGAGTCCCAAAGAGTTGTACAGGACTGAGTGACTCACACTTGACACTCTGACTGTGCTGTAAAGGAAGCACTTTTCTCCACTCTTCACAAACTATTTCTTTAGAGTCACAGCCTTTCCGTGGAAACTAGCCCTTTCACTTGAAAGATCCTACCTTAAAGTATTGAATTCTGTCCCTACCCATATGAAGTAACTGCATTTTTCAAGAAGCTTCTTTGCACATTGACAGTCAGATGTGAGAATTAAAACTCACAAGTACCTTTTAAAATTATAACATTTATTGAGGCTTGATTTTCATACAGTAAAACCATGCTCTTTCATGTTTAGTTCTATTAGTTTTTACAAACACAGTCATGGAACCAACACCCCAATTTGATTATCTGTTTACCAGCTAAAGGCTATCTGGGTCATCTCCAGTTTGGGTGATTATGAGCTAAGTCATTGTAAGCATTCACATGCAGCTTTGCTGTGAACTTCAGTTTTCATTTTATTTGGGGAAATACCTAGATATGGGATTATTGGGTCATATGGTAAGTGCAACTTTACAAGAAGCTGCCAAAAGCTTTTCCAAAGTGGTTGTAACTTTCTGCATTGCCACCAGCCATGTATGAGAGTTCCAGCTGCTCCAAATCTCCAGCACTTGGTGTTATTAATTAAACGATTTTTTGTTTAAATTTTAGTTTTTCTAAGTAGTGTGTGCTAAATTGCTTCAGTTGTGTCCAACTCTTTGTGACCCTATGGACTGTAGCCTTTGAGGCTCCTCTGTCCATGGGATTCTCCAGGCAAGACTACTGGATAGGGTTGCCATGCTCTCCTCCAGGGGATCTTCTTGACCAAGGAATCAAACCCACATCTCTTGAGTCTCCTGCATTTGCAGGTGGTTCTTTACCCCTAGTGCCACCTGGGAAGCCCAAATAGTGTATAATAATATCTGTCGTTCTAATTTGCATTTCTCCAATGACTAATTATGTTGAACGTTTTTTCATGTATTTACTTTCCATTCATGTGTCTTATTGGTAAAGTGGCTGTACAAATCTTTTTGCCATGTTCAATGTTTATTAAGTTAAAATTTGTTTATTGGGTTTTGAGTTATTTATATCTTATGTATACAAGTTGTTTATTATCAAGTACATTCTTTGCAAGTATTTTCTTCCAGTCAGCAGCTGACTTTTAATTTTAATTAATATAGTCCTTCAAGGAAAAGGACTTTTTACTTTTGATGAAGTTCAATGTATGGATTTTTAAATTTTATTGTTCTTGCTTATAGTGCTGAAGAAATTTTTGCCTAAATTGAGCTCATAGATAGCTTCTCCTACATTTCCTAGTAGACAGTTTGGGGTTTAAATTGTGAGTCAGTCTTTGTAAATGGTGCAAGCCTTAGATCAGCTTTATTTATTGATTTGCACACTAACAGCCAAACTGTTCCACCACTGCTTGTTAAGGCTGTTCTTCCCCTCAGTAGTGTACCTCTGCAACTTTGCTGGAAATCATTTGATCATGCATTTCTGAGTCTACCTCTGGACTCTGTGTTCTGTTCCATTGATCTGTGTCTGCTCTGATCAGTACAACATTATCTTGATTATTGTAGCTTTATGATGAACCTTGAAATCAGGCCAGAGAGGGTCCTTAAACTTGATTTTTTCTTCTTCAACATGTTTTTGACTATCCTAGTTCCTTTGCCTTTCCATAGAAATTTGGCAATCAGTTCATCAACAAGAATTTCTTCCATGATTTTGATTGGGATCACATTGCATCGCTAGATAATTTTTGGGGAAAAAGACAATGTAGAACCTTCCAATCAATGAGTATGGTGTATATTCCCATTTATTCATGTTTTCTATGATTTTTTTTCTTGGCATTTTGTGATTTTCAGCATAGAAATCGTGTACATCTTCCATTTAAATCTAAGGATTTTTTTTCTTTTTGCTGCCATGGCATACGGTAGACTTTTGGATTAACCAGCTTATGTTTTCTATTTCTATTATTACCATTGTTTCTTGAATTCTTTCTTCTTCACTCAAAGTTGAATTTTCTGGTTTACTTTTCTGTTTGCTTCTCTCCTGCACTCTCTCTCTAAACTTAACTGGATTCTTGTTGTACACATATCAGTTCATAAACTTTCCCCTTACAACTTTCATTTTAATGCCTAATTTTTTGAAAGCATGTGACCATTTACTCATGCATAACATTTAAGTTTCTGTTAGTAAAACCAGTGAACATCTTTGTGCATATGACATTAAAAAAGAGACAGTATCTTTGTTTAAAATTATGCTTCTTCTTGAGAAACTTTAGATGGCTAATCAGTTAAAGGGAAAGTTTATAGTTAATATAACCAGTCACAAATCTGTAGCAATGTTGAGTTCAAACATGTTGAATTATATTGAAACTAAGTTGAAATTAGTGAAACATACTGAACTACAGGTTTATCTGTATGTGTGTACAGTTGCAGAGTACAGGTGATGCAGTGGTTAAGAATCTGCCTGCCCAGTGCAGGAGATACAAGAGACATGAGTTCGATCCCTGGGTGGGGAAGATCCCCTGGAGGAGGAAATGGCAACCCACTCCAGTATTCTTGCCGGGAGAATCCCATGGACAGAGGAGACTGGTGGGATGCAATCCATGGGGTCGTAGAGAGTCGGACACGACCGAGCACACATGCGCGCGTGCACACACACACGCGCGCGCGCGCGCACAGAGTTTCACTATGTCTAAGCTCCTTTCTGGACTAGACTGGAGTGTCACGGTGCTCCCCCAGGCTCTCCCGTTTGAGTTTCATCCTTTGGGCATGGACGCTGTGCACATTCCTCTATGACTGTCCTCTCTCTCTTTTATTCTCCTTTCTTGGACATGATGGTATTTGATTTGTTGCCTTTACAATCATTGTTCCAGCAAGCATCTTTGTGCACATTCTTATGCAAGAATGTGAGGATTCTTCTTCAGTGTGTGATTTTTTGCCATGCCGCATAGTTTGAAACTTTCTGCTTCATTTTGTTGGGGTTGCCTTGTAAGCAGCATATGGCTTTTTTTTCAGTCTGAAAATCGGTCTTCCTGGGGGCGATTTCAGTCCCATCACATGTCGCGGCAGATGCTGCGGCTGCCTCTCTCCAGGTCCCCAGCTGAGTTCCCCTGCGGATGGCCCTGCAGGCTGCTGAAGGAACACAGGGTGGTGTCAATCAGTCAGTTCAGTCTCTCGGTCGTGTCCGACTCTTTGCGACCCCATGAACCGCAGCACTCCAGGCCTCCCTGTCCATCACCAACTCCTGGAGTTCACTTAAACTCACCTCCATTGAGTCGGTGATGCCATCCAGCCATCTCATCCTCTGTTGTCCCCTTCTGCTCCTGCCCCCAATCCCTCCCAGCATCAGGGTCTTTTCCAATGAGCCAACTCTTTGCAAGAGGTGGCCAAAGTACTGGAGTTTCAGCTTTAGCAACATTCCTTCCAAAGAACACCCAGGACTGATCTCCTTCAGAATGGACTGGTTGGATCTCCTTGCAGTCCAAGGGATTCTCAAGAGTCTTCTCCAACACCACAGTTCAAAAGCATCAGGTCTTCAGCGCTCAGCTCTCTTTATAGTCCAACTCTCACATCCATACATGACCACTGGAAAAACCACAGCTTTGACGAGATGGACCTTTGTTGACAAAGTGATGTCAGGGCGTTGTGGTCCCTCCTTTTTGCTTGAGGGTTTCTTCAGCTTTCCCTGGGAACTGCCCTGCTGTACACAGGCTCAGTGTTGAAATGAGAAACAGAGCTGCAGGGAGGGAAAAGGGTGGATGGGGTCGGGGCTCGATCGGTGACAGTTGGAGAGGTTTCAGAAGGCCCCCGCTTGTCCAGAGCCCCAGATATCCGAAGCGCCAGCACTAAAGGGAAACGTTACTGGGTTTCTTACTTTCCATTCTCACATGTACTCGTGGGACCACGTTGCCTGAGTCTTTGCCACAGGAGCTGCTTGGGGAGGGTCCACACTTTTGAGACTAAGCCCTAATTTGGTGTTAGTGGGAAGGAATCCACCTGCTGTGCAGGAGATGCAAGAGAAATAGGTTTGATCCCTGGGTTGGGAAGATCCCCTGGAGGAGGAAATGGCAACCTATGCCAGTATTCATGCCTGGAGAATCTCATGGACGAAAGAACTTGGCGGGGCGACAGTCCATGGGGTCACAAAGAGTTGGACACGACTGAGCATGTGTGAACACACACACACA
>SJYQ01003532.1:153477-166092 GCA_006410935.1 Redunca redunca
TTATTTCATAATGAATTTATGAAATATATAATGCTGGATAGTTAAATGCAATGCATTTCACCAATTTCTATGCTCATCATTGTTTCTTGAATACCATTAATTCACTCTAGGATTTTTTCTGCTTAATAGTTTTAGACTATTATGTAGAAATGGTCAGGAGTTGTAAACAGAGAAAAATGTCTTTCCTTTCACTATATAATGATAGCTTCTCACCTGATATTACTTTCCCCCAAGTTTAGGGGAAGCTGTTATTGTCTGCTGGCATTGTAATTCATTGTCACTGAAGGAATACTAGCTTTCCAACCAGCTGCTGGTTTCTTTGTAGGTAATCAGTAATTTCAGCCTGGTAGCTTTTAAGATTTTCTTAATATCAATAATGTTTTGCATGTTCACAAGGCTGTGTGTAGAGATTCTCCACTTTTTTAAAAATTGTATTTCAACTTCATGTCTGTCTTCTGAAGTGAAGTAAAAGCCGCTCAGTCGTTTCCGACTGTGACCCCAGGGACTGTATAGTCCATGGGATTCTCCAGGCCAGAACACTGGAGTGGGTAGCCTTTCCCTTCTCCAGGGGATCTTCCCAACCTAGGGACTGAACCCAGGTCTCCCACATTGCAGTCGGATTCTTTACCAGTTGAGCCACAAGGGAAGCACAAGAATACTGGAGTGGGTAACCTTCTACATAATGTATAAATTTCAAAAATATTTTCAAATTTGTCAGTTTTAAAAAACTTGTTGTTTGAGTGTTTATTCTTTTTATTGGGTATTTTCTGACTCATAAACTATTTTGCTTTAATTTCCAGATACTCTTTTCATTGCTATTACTCTGCTTTTGTTTCAGAATGTCTATCTTTTTCATGAATGCTGTTTTTCACTTTAATGTCTGAGTAGTAAAAAATATACTTATTTTAACACCACTTTTCATATTGCTAAAAACCATTGGATCATGGAAAAAGGCAGAGAATTCCAAAAAAACATCTACTTCTGCTTTATTGACTATGCCAAAGCCTTTGACTATGTGGATCACAACAAACAGTGGGAAATTCTTAAAGAGATGGAAATACCAGACCACCTGACCTTCCTCCTGAGAAACCTCTATGCAGGTCAAGAAGCAACAGTTAGAACTGGACGTGGAACAATGGACTGGTTCCAAATAGGAAAAGGAGTATGTCAAGGCTATATATTGTCACCCTCTTATTTAACTTATATGCAGAGTACATCATTCAAAATGCTGGGCTGGATGAAGGACAAGCTGGAATCAAGATTGCCAGAGAAATGTCAATAATCTCATATATGCAGATGATACCACTTTTATGGCAGAAAGTAAAGAGGAAGTGAAGAGTATCATGATGAAAATGAAAGAGGAGAGTGAAAAAGCTGACTCAAATTTCAGCATCCTAAAAATGAAGATCATGGCATCTGGTCTCATCACTTCTTGGCAAATAGATGGGGAAACAATGGAAGCCACGACAGAGTTTATTTTCTGGGCTGCAGATGGTGGCTGCAACCATGAAATTAGAAGACGCTTGCTCCTTGGAAGAAAAGCTATGACCAACCTAGACTGCATATTGAAAAGCAGAGACATTACTTTGCCAACAAAGTCCATATAGTCAAGGCTATGGTTTTTCCAGTAGTCATGTATGGATGTGAGAGTTGGACTATAAAGAAAGCTGAGCACTGAAGAATTGATGCTTTTGAACTGTGGTGTTGGAGAAGACTCTTGAGAATCCCTTGGACTGCAAGGAGATCCAACCAGTGCATCCTAAAGGAAATCAGTCCTGAGTGTTCATTGGAAGGACTGATGCTGAAGCTGAAGCTCCAGTACTTTGGCCACCTGATGTGAAGAACTGACTCATTGGAAAAGACCCTGATGCTGGGCAAGATTAAAGGCAGGAGGTGAAGGGGGTGACAGAGGATGAGATGGTTGGATGGTCTCACCAACTCAATGGGCGTGAGTTTGGGGACGTTCTGGGAGTTGGTGATGGACAGAGAGGCCTGGCATGCTGCAGTCCATGGGTTTGCAGAGTCGGATATGACTGAACAACTGAACTGAACTTCATAGTGTTAAGTTCTCTTTATTTCATCTGGGGTCATTTCATTCCATGGTGGTGGACTTTGTTGGGTATCATTCTTGGCAGTCATGTTTCTCACTCTTGATTATATTCATTCTTCTCCTCTCACCTCCCTCCCCTCTTTTCACCTGCCCTGGTTGTCATTTTGTGCATCCTAGACCTCCCTGAAGCTCATGGTGCAGAACAAGTGTTGTCCTTCTGCTTTGGGTATTTAGGATGCAGTAATGAACAGCCTTGTGGTGCAAAGACTAAAGTTGTACTTGCCAGACTGGGTCAGCTTCCTCTTGCCTGTCTGAACAAGCAGTTCACATCCGTCTGAGCACAATTTTGTGGTACATGTGTCCTCTCTTCATGGCAAGGAAATCTGACCCAAGTCAGTTCAAACTGAGAGCTTGGCTTTGACCCCAGTTACTACCAGACTCAGAATTCACCCTCCCAGGCACCTCGACCTGTCCCCAGAGTCGGGGAACAGCTGGGGAAGATCAGCCTCAGTCTCTCCTTTGTGTGTCCTTTCTTTTCTGCTGACAAAGATGTCTGTCCCGCTTCTGTGCTCAGTTGTATACTCCGCATCTTCTCAGTGGGGTGTTCTCTGTTCCTCCAGGCTTGGTGATGGTGGTAATAGAATGAAGGAACATGTGACCTACAGACTTTCCACACCAGATGAACCAAACGTTCTCTTTCCCCTCTTCACAGAGAATTCAGGTATAATGAGGCTCTATTCTAATGGGCACACATTGTAAGAGAGATAAGTAAAAACAAAGAAGGCTGAGTGCTGAAGAATTGATGTTTTCAAATTGTGGTGCTGGAGAAGACTCCTGAGAGTCCCTTGGACAGTAAGGAGAGCAAGCTAGTCAATCCTAAAGGAAATCAACCCTGAATATTCATTGGAAGGACGGATGCTGAAGCTCCAATACTTTGGCCACCTGATAGGGAAAGCCAACTCATTGGAACAGACTGATGCTTAGAAAGATTGATGGCATGAGGAGAAGGGGGCAACAGAGGATGAAATGTTTAGATAACGTCACCAACTCAATGGACATGAATTTGAGCAAACTCTGGGAGATACTGAAGGACAGGGAAGCCTGGTGTGCTGCAGTCCATGGGATCACAAAAAGTCAGACAAGACTTAGTTACTGAACAACAACAAAAGATAAAAATTACCCCCAAAATGTGGCATCAAGATATAGTCTTAAATTCCCAGTTTTAGAATGGTGTTTTCAAGATGGCTGCTTTTTCACCATCACTAACAGGATGAGGGGAAGTCTATAAGGACTATGCGGGTGCAGTATTCTTAGAAATTCATGGGTCTGGCTTATTTGCTAAGATACCAAGTGGCTTCAGGGGAATTTACACCCTGATTAGTGTAAGACTTTAAAAGATAAATCTGTAACAGCTGCAGAGAAGCAGCAAAATTAATGGCTGGCCATCTGGCTTGGTTTTATTAACCTATTTGTTCCAACTGTGCTTGTTGGCTTCTGTAGATAGGGCAGATGAAGATGAACTAGCTACAAGAAAATTTTAAGGGACTCCTGAGATTTTTCTCCCTTTCTTAAAAGAATCTGTGTAAGACAACAGCACCATGTAAGGTGTCCATTTGTTTACCAGACATCGGCGGCATTTATCACATACCAGGCGCTATGACCACCAGGCAGAGATGCTTGAGAAAGGCAGGTTTCTCTTCTTGGGTGCTGGTCATGCTTCACGGTTGGTCACTTTTTTGTTGTCAATTTTGTAACCATGTATTGGAAATTTTGTTAGAGTTAAATAAAAATCTTTCCCAGGCCACGAGTAGGGTTTCCTTTTTATTTCCTCCCTCCCAACTTCCCTTCCTCCATCCTTCCTTCCTTCCTTCCAGATACAAGATGTATTCCTATTTGGGGTTCCTTCTGTGATGAGATAATTTAGGAAAGGGGCTGCCCATCCAAGTGCAGGGTCCCTTCAGCCAAGGCGCCCAAAGGAGAGCATTGTGGCACAGCTCAGCATTTCCCACCCTGCCTCTGAGTTATTTCACTGACAGGATACTTTGTAATAAGAAGTAATCAGTGAGGTCTAGGGATAAGGGAAGTGAGTTCTAGTGAAAGAAGGGGAGGAAGGAGAGAAGGTAAATGAACTACACTTGCCACTGTTCTCATGTAATTTTAAAATTCTTCCCTTCTTCCTTCTTTTCCAGATCTGCTATTTGACTTCAAAGATGCCTGTTAACACCTTCACTCCACCCTTAGCTTGAACTGCAGGCTTGGTGAGCAGCAGGTGAAGAGCAGGATGACTGGAAGGAGGTGGTCAGCAAGGTCTGATGAGCATGGAGCAATGGGAGGGGGCAGGCATTGAAAGCTGTGAGAACAGCCTGTAGATACTAGCTGGGACCATGGGGCTTGGGGGTCCCCAGGGCTGGGGTGATGGGGGGAGCCCTGGATTTGTGTTGGGAAGAACCTGAAATGAGTCTTTCCTCTTTCACTTACAAGATAGCTGGTGGGGCAAGTCACAACGGATTGGAGTCTGTTTCTTGGCCTGAACAATGGAGCTGCTGCTGCTGAGTTGCTTCAGTCGTGTCTGACTCTGTGCAACCCCATAGACGGCAGTCCACCAGGCTCCCCTATCCGTGGGATTCTCCAGGCAAGAACACTGGAGTGGGTTGCCATTGCCTTCTCAGGTACAATGGAGAGAGCTGTGTACTTTACAGTACTGTATGTAGATTAAACCCTTCCAGTTAAGCCAAAGGTGCCTGCAGGAAACAGGGACACTCAGGCTTGTGGGTAGGTTTGGCCGCTCAACACTGACAGTTGACATCCAGGCCACCGGACTTGGGAAATTCATGGTTGATTTCTTTAGAAAAGGAGTAGGTTGGGGTCTTCCTTTAGCTGTTCTCTGTGCTTTTACTGTTGAGCTCACATTGACTGATGTGATTTAGAAGAAATATGGAGACACATGTTTTATCTCTCGGAGACAGTGAGCCAACTCTGGATTTTTTGCTTGGATTTTTTTTTCTTTTTCTCTCTTTCTAAAACTTCTCTTGAGAAAATGGAGACCACTGGAAGAAAGGTCAAAAAAGGACAGAGAAAAATCATTAATCCCTCAAGTATTTAACTTGGCTTCTACTATCTGTTAGGGATGTAATGGTGGAGAAGACACAGCCTTCTAGGAAGGCAAGATGGTGGATAAATAAGGAAACCAGTAAGTGAGAATGAAATTAAAAGATACTTGCTCCTTGGAAGAAAAGCTATGACAAACCTAGACAGAGTATTAAAAAGCAGAGGCATCACTTTGCCAACAAAGGTTTGTAAAGACAAACTCATGGCTTTTCCTGTAGTCATGTACGGATGTGAGAGCTGGACAACAAAAGAGGCTGAACACGGAAGAATAGAAGCTTTCAAAGTGTGGTGCTGGAGAAGACTCTTGAGAGTCCTTTGGACTGCAAGAAGATCAAACCAGTCAATCCTGAAGGAAATCAACCCTGAATATTCACTGGAAGGACTGATGCTGAAACTCCAATACTTTGGCCACCTGATGTGAAGAACTGATCGACTGGAAAAGACCCTGATGCTGGGAAAGACTGAGGGCAGGAGGAGAAGGGGACGACAGAGGATATGGTGGGATGGCATCACTGACTCAACGGACATGAGTTTGAGCAAACTCTGGGAGCTGGTGATGCACAGGGAAGCCTGGCGTCCTGCAGTCCATGGGGTCACAGAGAGTCAGGCACGACTGAGCGACTGAACAGCAGCAACAAGTAAGCCGAGGCTGCAGATGGAGACGCACAGGGTGCAGGGTGTGGCAGCTGAGGAGTTTCCTTTCCTCCGCCGTCTTCAACGCTTCACTTTATTTCCAAGGAGACACGAATTTGTGCAATGAGAATAGTGACCTCCATTTCTGTCATTCATCTCGTGTGCCCAGTGGAACATGCATTTACTTCTCTACCACTCACCATAATCCCAAAAGGTAGGTGCCTCATTATTCCCATCAGGAAATGGAATAGTTGCTCTTACTCAAGGTCTTGCAGCTAGGAGGAATGGAGTCAGAACCCACATCTGAGCTTGTCCCCATACCTGGGTTCATGCAGAGCTGATTTGTACAAATATGGGTTTTGTGCCCTGGGTGTGCGGTGGGTCCTCTGGAATGCTGCGATCCTGGCCAAGGCAGCACCTGAAGATGCTGGTGGCCATGCCCAGAGAGACTTGGCTGCGGATGGCATCAAGCCCCCTCCCTGGTCCCACGCTTCATGCTCCCTGTGGGCGTGTGCTTCATACAAGCATTGGTGCCGATCTTGCTGGGCTAAGCTTGGCGATGAGGCACATTCCTGCTTCCGCACAATGACCACTCCTGGGGGGGACGGTGTTCGCTCAGCTGCACTGCAGCATTGGGGGGCTCCTCTGAGGCACAGACAGATGGAGGAAGAGGTCTGAGCTTTTATTTCTGGCATAGATCTCCACATTTATGACTCAGCTCTGCTGATTCACTTAGTGTGCTCACTAAGTGTGCTTCAACCAGCTGGTGGCCTCAGATAACCCCGTTCTTGACGGTAACGAGGCCGCGCTGCATTTTCTCTGTGAATCACTGAGATCCTAAACCGTCCAACATCTGCAGAGCTTGAGCTGACAAGGCACTGCCTCCCCGTCCCTCGTCTTTCCCAGAACAAAACCCAATTTGCCATCAATTCTGCTCATCAACTTTTGGAGATATCCATAGGAGTGCTTGTTCCTAGAGAGCAAGTTTCATGCTTTGCGGTATCTTTCTCTCACACTCTTTAATGGTGTTGATAACCGGGATTGAGTTCAAGCCCGTGTAACAAGCGCTTATCGGGGCTCCACTGGGTGCCAGGCCCTGAGGATGGAGCACAGAGTGGCAGGTGCAGGTCTGGGCTCCTCTGAGTAGCGGCCGCCCAGGCCCGACCTCTACGCTGGGTTCCCCCCACCCCCCTAACTCTAGTCACATTGTGGACAAATCCCATAACCTCATTGGCTTCCAGCCTCACCCTCTGAAAAATTAGAGGGTGGGCCATAGTGTGCGTGCACGCTAAGTTGTTTCAGTCATATCCGACTCTGTGTAACCCCATGGACTGTAGCCCGCCAGGGTCCTTTGTCCATGGGATTCTCCAGGCAAGAATATTGGAATGGGTTGCCATGCCTTCGTTCAAGGGATCTTCCTGATCCAGGGATCGAACTCGTGTCTCTTACGTCTACTGCACTGGTAGGTGGGTGGGTTCTTTATCACTAGCACTACCTGGGAAGCCTGGGCCATCCCATCTATAAAGTGAACCATCTATAAAGGCTCAGGATTCTCAATTTTTAAATCTCGTGTCAAATTATTTATGAAATAGATAAAATCCCCTCCCCCCACTGCCCTTTAGTCCAATAGATCTATACTGCTTTTGAATGTGTATAATGATTAAACAACTGTTTAGGACATGTTAAGGCAGATTGAAATTTTGTCAAAAATATGAACCCAGGCCTCCCACATTGCAGATGGATTCTTTACCAGCTGAGCCACCAGGGAAGTCCAAGAATACAGGAGTGGGTAGTCTATCTCTTCTCCAGGGGATCTTCCCGACCCAGCAATTAAACCAGGGTCTCCTGCATTGCAATGGATTCTTTACCAACAGAGCTACCAGGGAAGCCCCTCATGTGACAAAACTTGGGGTCAATAGTCACCTGAGCTAATCAATTTTCTTTTATAAATACTTCAACTACTGATTCTGTGTGATATAAATGCTATATCAGTCAGTTTCTATGAATTTACAGTTAATATCATTAATAAACGTGGGTGTATTTAGCAGATGATTATATTTAGGAGTTGACTATCTTATGATTATATTGAACTAAGGTGTCACATTGCTCTCATAATCTTATGAAAGAAAGCTTCCTAACAGAAACAGACTCACTGACTTAGAGGATGAACATACGGTTACTGGAGGGAAGGGTGTGGAGGGAAGGAGAGACTGGGAGTTTGGGACTGACCGTGTACACACTGCTATATTTAAGATGGATAATCATCAAGGACTTACTGAATAGCACAGGGAACTGTTCAATATTCTGTAATAATCATTCTGCTTCCCAGGTGGCACTAGTAGTAAAGAACCTCCCTGCCAAAGCAGGAGATGGAAGAGATGTGGGTTTGATCCCTGGGTCCAGAACATCCCCTGGAGGAGGTTATGGCAACCCACTCTAGCATTCTTGCCTAGAGAATCCCATGAACAGAGGAGCCTGGTGGGCTACAGTCCATAAGGTTGCAAAGAGTTGGAGATGACTGAAGCAACTTGGCACACACACATGTTCTTCACAGCACCTGGAACAGGGCTGGACAGGTCCTTATTTTTCTAGGTGTATAGATGGTCATCAGTGCAATTATGCCAAAGCAGAGTGTCCCAACTTTCATGCTGGGAACGACTCCCAGATTCCCTTGGTCATTGGAGCTGCTGGAGCCCCAGGTCTGCCAGATCATGCTTTCAGCAGACCCAACATTTATGCTAATGGGATGGGAAAGATAATTTCTATGGGGGCCATGAAAGTTAAAACATTAAAAAGTTGGGTAGTGCAGTGATGGCCAGATGATCAAGTGAATCCCAGGCCTTTACTCAAATAGGCCATCAGTATACAGAGAAACTCAGAGGGAATTAGAGAGGTGATGAATATATTTTAAAGAACTGTGTCTCTTGTAAAGTGCAAACTCATACATGGTTGAATTTAAGAGGTAGATATGAATGGCACAACTAGAACATTCTAGAATATGTCAGATGAGCCCTAGAAATGCCCGATGGCTACATTTTCTATTAACATACAATGATTTCTAAGATAACTTTGTAAAGATACTGCTGTCTAAGCATAATGTCAATATTGCCCTGGAACTTACAAGGAATGTCTTATTTATGATAACGTTATTCAAATATTTAGAAAGGAAACCACAGTGTCCATACAAAAGACACGTTGAATGGTGAGTGATGCTGGAATGAGCACTTTTCATATTATATTTGTGGTAAGTCTCACACTTTCACAAGTCAAGTGGGTTTCGACTGTGTGAGCTGTGGACCTGAGACAGACCAGTGGCCACTTGACAGAGTGGGGGATGTACAGAATGGGGCAGCCTCTCCCAGAGCAGTGCCTGGAAGCCCCCGGTCTAAGTGGGCCTGAGGGCTGTATGCCAGCACCAGAGGAAGGCATCTGCTGGCCCCAGGGCACCACCACTAAGGGCTGGGCCAGGCCAGGGGCCACGAGAACATGCTGGAAGTCCAGTTCAGACTCACCCAACATGTGCACTTGGCACTACGTTAAGTCTAAATCTTTATAACAACACTGGGAAGGGTATGTTAGCCCAGTCCCAATTTTCTTCGGAGTAGAGTCAGGATTGAGCAGATTCTAGAAATGAAACTTGGTAGTCTCACTGCAGAATGTACTGAATCTGAATAACCTGCTCAGTCAAGCCATTCCTATATGTACAAACACTTGATCATGGGCACCCTTCAATCCTGAAACCTGAGATGGGATGAAGAAGAATTAATACTCATGCCTCCATCTTTGTCAATGGTTGATGTCTTTCCAAATGTCCCCTTTCATATCTGGGCCAGGCGTGGGTTCACTCAAAGCCCAATATTTAAAGTGTGAAAGTGGGAAAGTCGCTCAGTGGTGTCCGACTCTTTGTGACCCCGTGGACTATACAGTCCATGGAATTCTCCAGGCTGGAATACTGGAGTGGGTAGCCATTCCTTTCTCCAGTGGATCTTCCCAAAACAGGGATTGAGCCCAGGTCTCCCGCATTGCAGGCAGATTCTTTACCAGCTGAGCCACAAGGGAAGCCATTTAAAGTGTAGGCATCAAAAAATTGGGGGATAAATTCCCAGAACTGGTTTAACACCTGATAACTGATGCAGTTCCAGTTTCCCACACTCCTTTCACCAAGTACAATGGGTATCCCAGGGGAAGTGCAAGGATGGATGATGCCTTTCGAAGCTCCTCTCAGAAACCACCCCTTGAAGGCCGAGTATAGGAATCTATTAAGCTGCCTCATATCTGAAATGGAAAGTATTAGTGAAACCCAATGGGAATCACAACAAACTGTGGAAAATTCTTCAAGAGATGGGGACCCCAGACCACCTTACCTGCCTCCTGGGAAACCTGTATGCAGGTCAAGAAGCAACAGTTAGAACCAGATAAGTAACAACAGACTGACTCAAAACTGGGAAAGGAGTATGTCCAGGCTGTATCTTGCTATCCTGTTTATTTAACTTCTATGTATAGTACATCATGAGAAATGCTGGGCTGGAATCTAGATTGGCAGGAGAAATATCAACAGCCTCAGATATGCAGATGATACCACTCTAATGGCAGAAAGTGAAGAAGAACAAAAGAGCCTCTTGATGAGGTTGAAAGAGGAGAGTGAAAAAGCTGGCTCAACATGGCATCTGGTCCCATCACTTCATGGCAAATAAAGGGGAAAAAGTAGGAACAGTGAAAAATTTTTTTTCTTGGGCTCCAAAATCACAGCGGATGTTTACTGTAGCCATGAAATTAAAAGATGCTTGCTCCTTGGAAGAAAAGCTGTGACAAACCTAGACAGCATATTAAAAAGCAGAAAAAATAGCAGAGACATCACTTTGCTGACACAGGTCCATATAGTTAAAGCTATAGTTTTTCCAATAGTCATGTACAGTATGAGAGTTGGACCATAAAGAAGGTTGAGCACGGAAGAACTGATGCTTTCAAATTGTGCTGGACAAGACTCTTGAGAGTCTCTCAGGAGATCAAACCAGTCAATCCTAAAGAAAATCAACTCTGAATATTCATTGAAAGGGTTGATCCTGAAGGTGAAGCTCCAATACTTTGGCCACCTGATGTGAAGAGCCAACTCATTTGAAAAGACCTTGATGGTGGGAAGGATTGAGGGCAAGAGGAGAAGATGGCAACAGAAGATGAGAGAGTTGGTTGGCATCACCGACTCAATGCACATGGGCTTGGGAAACTCCAGGAGATAGATGGGGGGGCCAGTGGAGCCTGTCGTGCTGCTGTTGATGGGGTCACATGACTTAGCCACTGAACAACAATCCTTCCAGAGACTGTACGTAGTCCTGCCCTTTTTCCCAGAGAAGGACAGTCGCTGACTGCGGATGCTCTGAGCTCATGTTCTGCAGTCTCCGCGCCTAAGTTTTCCCCACCACACGCCTGAGCACTGCGGTGTGCTGGCCACTGCCCCTTATCAGGAAGTCCTTCTCCGCTCATGGCTTGCTTAGATTCCGACCTGCCTTTGCCGTTCACTGTGGACGTTGTTCTTGGTTGACTGGGCAGGACCTCTCATCCCCATCTCCACTCACTCACCCACCCACCCACCTGGCCCCACCGAGCTGAACTGAACGTCACCTCCTGGTCTTATCATCGGGAGAGTGGTCAGCCCCGGCCCCAGGGGCTCTTGCTGAGCCTCTGTCTTGTTTTTAGGGATCTGACTGCAGTCCAGGCCAGGTTCTGGCCGTAGGTCCGAGCAACATTTAGCATCGAACGTTAGATGTTCTGTTACCTTGATGACCCACATTACCTCCACGACTCTTGCTGTAGTTCAAAAGGATGATCCTTGCTAGAAGATCACTATTCTTTGTTTCTAAGGCCATGTTGCCAGGGACCCATTACTTGAATCCAACCCAGACAGTTGAATGGCAAAATTCTGAGAACAGAGCAGGGATGCCGTCTGCACCCTGCCGCTGTGTGGTCTCAGGATGTCCTGGTGCTCAGCATCACCCTCACTGGACACAGCCAGATGCATTACAGAGACGAGTTTTCACAATATCAGCATTAACCCTTTTGCTCTCTTGGGCCCTTTCAGTAACCCAATGGATGATTCGGCTTCCTAGTATTTCCTTTGGTTATTTTCCTCCATCAAAATAGAAATTGTTCTCTCACAGGGTCATTCTAGAAGACAATGAAATAGTACACATAGAAAATGAATGTGAAAACTATTTTGCAAAATGTAAGTTTTAATTTAAAAATTTTCATATTTAAGTCAATAGAGAAACTACTCAGTTCTCTGTATGAGCGGTGACCGAGAGGGGCCGTTATATATACAGTCTGAAGTGAAAAAGCCCAGAAACGAGAATTTCTGAAATTTGGTTCCTAGGTTCCTCCTGACAGATGTCTCTCATGGCATTATTGCCCATGGTGGCTGAGAAGACAGCTCTAAGCCACAAGCTTTCTTTCTCTTACCATCGGAAACAGGGACAATGGCTACTCGATTCTGGCTGTTGGTCTAGAGGTAGAGGTTGTTTCCCACGAGCAGCTGGCACTTTGGTTTTCAACTGTGGCTCTTGCAGCCTCCTCTTGAGGAGGTCAGAGAAGAGGCTGGTTGGGTGGGTTTTCAGCAGATGAGGTGCTGGACAGAGCGTGGCCCTGTGGGCCTGCCTGCCTCGAGCCACAGGAGCCGAGGGGACTCTGGTTTTCCACCCGCTGTCTGCAGCCATCCTTTCTAGGGGAGCAGCCTCTCCCTTCCTAGGTGAATAAGGAAGCAGCTCTCCAAGAAGGCACTGTTGACTTGCATTATTGAACTGAGCCAAATTGGTTCATTAAATTGGCTTAAT
>SJYQ01003532.1:167450-210058 GCA_006410935.1 Redunca redunca
TATATATATATATATATATATATAAAATTTAATTATTATTATATAAACATTGTTATATATTATTCCATATATATTTATTATGCATATTATTTTAAAAGATCCAGCTACCTATTTAGCTTTGCTTTTGAACCCAGGGGCTTCCCTGATAGCTCAGTTGGTAAAGAATCTGCCTCTAATGCAGGATACCCTGGTTCAATTCCTAGGTCGGGAAGATCCCCTGGAGAAGGGATAGGCTACCCACTCCAGTATTCTTGGGTTTCCCTGTGGCTCAGCTGGTAAAGAATCTGCCTGCAATGTGGGAGACCTGGCTTAGATCTCTGGGTTGGGAAGATCCCCTGGAGAAGGGAAAGGCTACCCACTCCAGTATTCTGGCCTGGAGAATTCCATGGACTGTATGCAAAGAGTTGGACACGACTGACCGACTTTCACTTGAACCCAGGACAAATCATTCCTAGCTTACACTGAAAATGGAGGCTGTCATGTTCAGAGTGCAGTTGGGGCCTGAGGAGGTGGGGGGTTGAGAGCTTTGAGGCCCCGCCAATAAACCGGTGTATGTCCAATGATCTTGTTCTCCAGCTCATGGAAACTTTCTCCAGTTTGCAGTTGTCCTTCTGGGCATTCCCTGCACAGCCAAGCTTGTGATCACTCCTGTGATCAACACCCCGTGTGTTCTTGGTCCCCTGTGGTCATTTATCTTTCCAAGGAGCTCCGTCTCTGCCCAGGATTGCTAGAGGCCCTGGCTTGTTTGGCCTTGTGCCAGTTGTTGAGTTTCTGACATTCTGTTTCCAGTACACCCTTCCGTGCTTCTGCCCTGGAAACCAGCTGTGTCATTTGTCAGCTAATCCCTGATAGCTTTGCCCACTGGGGTAGAGACTGGAGACCGGAGGAGGAAGTCAAGACTGGCTGCTTCCTGTTGGTTTCCTTCCTGTGACCTTTAACCCACCAAATACTGGCTGTGACATCTACTTCCTGTAGAGACAGTGGAATCCTGTTTGTGCTCTTCTTTTAGCACTTACTGCACCCTAAGCAGAGATACAGCACCAGCCAGCGGGTGACCCTCCTCAAGATGTCCAGATCCAGGGCTGTGGAGCCCCTTCTCTGAGCCCAGAGATACCATCCTCTGAGACTGAGTTTCAGCCCCACAGGGCTCTTCCTCCAAGCTTGCAAGCTCTAACAAGTCCAGTTTCCCCTGCAGCCTTTGTGGTGCGGGCTACTTCCTTTGTTTGTACCTACAAGACACCTTAGTGCTTGTCTCTTCTACCTTTTCAGCTATCTAGTCAACAGTCTTAATGCCTTATTATTACCTGAACTTATTGTTCAGTCACTCAGTGGTCTCCAGCTCTTTGCCACCCTGTGGTCTGCAGCACGCCAGGCTTCCCTGTCCTTCACTGTCTCCCGCAGTGCTCAAATTCATGTCCATTGAGTCAGTGATGCCATCCAACCATCTCATCCTCTGTCATCCCCTTCTCCTGCCTTCAGTCTTTCCCAGCATCAGGGTGTTTTCCAATGAGTTGTCTCTTCACATCAGGTGACCAAAACGTTGCAGCTTTAGCTTTAGCATCAGTCTTTCCAATGAATATTCAGGGTTGATTTCCTATGTTGTACAAACAACAACAACAACAACAACAAACCCTTGATGGTTTCAATGGCTCTGGACACTGTGTCCATCCCCTCATCAACCCCTTGTAGTGGGGCCAGACCACGTTTGGTTGTTGAGGGTCAAATGACTACAACAGAAGGCAGGTGGGAGATGTCAGTTTCACCTGACAGTCAGTTTCACGGATCCAAATAGGCTAGGGCATGGTTATGGTTCCTTCCCCATCCTCCACCCCCTAAATCTAGGTATTGTGACCCGAAGGTGGGGAAATAGTTGCCAGCTGCAAAAACAACAGATGCCTCTCGCAGCAGAGGCTTGGGAGGAAGGAGAGAGAAGTGAGCAGGGCCCTTGTGAGGCCCCCTCAGATCTCCTGTCAAGAGAGGCTGGCCGTGGAAGCATGACGGACAGGCAGCCTCCAGCAGCCGTGTCTGTGGACACAGGTCCTGCCCTCCTCGCTCCGCTGGGGCTGCTCGCGGCCGGTGACTGTGCACAGGGGAAGCCCTGGACCCAGGCTCGGTGCAGGGTCTCTCCATCAGGCAACATCAGTTCAGTCCATGGGGTCACACAGTCAGACACGACTGAGCGACTAACACGACTCCTCTAGCACACTATGCATTTCCGTGAACATTTGTAATAAACAGAGCATTTGCTACTGGTAATATTTTTCTTCTTAAAAATAAATTGATCAAGATTTTAAGCTGCAAGCTGGAATCTGATCATGGAAACTGACCTACATAGTAAACGAATCGAATAGAACATTTCTCCAAGGAAGATACACAGATGGCCAACAGGCCTGTGAAAAGACGCTTATAACAAGCAATACTCAGGAAAAAGGCAAGTCAAACACACAGTGAGATATCATCACACACTGGCTAAGATGGCTATTATCAGAAAACCAGAATATAATGATTGTTGGTGAGAACTGGAGAAATCAGAATCTTTGTGCACAGTGGGTAGAAATGTGAGATGGTGCAGTCACTATGAACAACAATATGGAGGTTCCTCAAGAGCTACCATCCCATCCTGCAACCTCATTTCAGGGTATTTATACAAGATAATTGACATCAGGGTCTCAAAGAAATATTTGCATTCCATGTTCATTGCAGCCTTATTCACAATAACTAAGCTTGGGAAACAACCCCAGCGGCCCTCCTTGGATAAGCAGATAATGATAACACGAAATATACATGTCATGGAATATTTGCTGTTCTTCAGGCCCTCAGTTGTGTCTGACTCTTTGCGACCCCATGGACTGCAGCATGCCAGGCTTCCCTGTCCTTCACTATCTCTTGGAGCTTGCTCAAACTCATGTCCATTGAGTTGGTGATGCCATCCAACCATCTCATCCTCTTTCATCCCCTTCTCCTTCCTTCAATCTTGCCCAGCATCAGGGTCTTTTCAAATGAGTTGGCTCTTCCCATCAGGTGGCCAAAGGATTGGAGCTTCAGCTTCAGCATCAGTCCTTCAAATGAATGTTGAGGATTGATTTCCTTTATGATTGATTAGTTTTATCTCCTTGCTGTCCAAAGGACTCTTAAGAGTCTTCCCCAACACCACAGTTTGAAAGCATCAATTCTTCAGTGCTCAGCCTTCCTTAACGGTCTAACTCTTAGCATCCGTACATGACTACTGGAAAAACCATAGCTTTGACTCTACAAACCTTTGTTGGCAATATTATTCAGCCATAGAAATAATGAAATCCTGTCATATGCATCAACGTGAATGAAACCTGTGGACATTTTGTTACATAAAATAAGCTTATCTGAGGAATCTAAAATAGTCAAATGTGTACAAGCAGAGAACAGAACTAGGGTTGCCAGGGTCTGATGTGGAGGGAAGTGTGTTCAGTGGATATAAAGCTTCCCTGGTGGCTCAGATGGTGAAGAATCCGCATGCAGTGTGGGAGACCTGGGTTCGATCCCTGGGCTGGGAAGATCCCCTGGAGGAGGGCATGGCACCCCACTCCAGTGTTCTTGCCTGGGGAATCCCCATGGACAGAGGAGCCTGGTGGGCTATGGTGCATGGGGTTGCAAAGAGCTGGACACGACTAAGTGACCAGGCATACACATAGGAGAAGTTCTGGAACTCTGCGGTGTAACACTATTCCTGTGGTTAACAACACTGTTTGTCTATGTAAACATTTGTTAAGCGGGTAAACCTCATGTGTTCTTACCATAACAATAATAATAATAAAAGAAATAAAGCAAACTCTTGAGAGCTGTTCTGTGAGTCAGGGTCCCCATTTTCTCTTAATGGATAAAACTTTAGCTTTCTGTTTGGGATAATTTTTGTCTCGTTCTATTTAATGAGGCTCAGTCCATTATGAAGATCATTGGGAGGGGTTAAAGACACAAATTCCCACCCGTTCTAATGGAAGAACTCTGTCCCTAGGCTGAAAGCCTTTCTTAATTATAAGAAGAATATTTCTCCTCTGTGACCATAAGGCTGTGTCTATTTGAAATACCCAGGGCAATTACAAGTGAAAAATAGAGCATCAGTAATTTGGTAAGAACTCAGAAAACAAAATTTTCCTTCTGCCCAAGCCAGCAAAAGTATTTCTGTTTGTTTTTGTCCTTCCCAAAACCAGTTACTCCCAAGCATCCTAGAAAGCTCTAATCCATTTTCACTTGTGGAGTAGATGGAGGGCAAGAATGTTTTGTAACAAGTCAAAGAAGTCTGTGGTATTACTTGTCATTTGTCTTCACAAAATGGATAAAATCATAAAAGAATGGCCCAGATGCTGTGTGTGTATTTATATGTGTGTGTATTTGTATGTGTGTGTATTTGTATGTGTGTGTATTTGTATGTGTGTGTATGTTTGTCTGCTAAGTTCTGGCTCAAGTGGACATAAAAGGTGAAATGATTGCTAATATATACATTTTAACTTAAAACAGCCTAAATTTCATTACGATGTAAAATTCTTTCTTTGTATATTAAAAATAAAGTCTTAGAAATTATATTCTAATGAAAACAAAGACATCTCTCATTGCTAAATTATAGTTGTCTTAAAAAATTCATCTTCTCAATGTACAAATAATAATTTGACACAGTATTTAATCCTGGATTGCTTTATCTTTGTTCTTTTGTCACCAGGATAACTTCCAGCTTTCTGGTTAATGAGAGTTTTATAATGTCAATATGCTGAGTACAAATAGTCTGGAATTAACTTCTTGTCTAAAAATACATGATTAATTTGGTATTCTTGAGGTTGTTCTATTATTGTCTGTAGAGAACCTGATCATTTTCAAGTATTTGTTTTTAATGTTATCCTTATAAATGCACTGAGACAGTGGTTTGTAGTTTTGTGTTTGAAAAATTATGGTCAATGTAACGATAGAGCATCCTTAGTACTGAGTAAAGTTATTGATGGATCTGGAAAGCACACATCAGTCTTTGGTCTTAAATTGCATTGACCTTTTCTGTTGTTTGGTGTGACTTTCCTTCTATGTACAATTTAGTTAGTTAGCTTGGAAGCACAGAATGATTTTTTTCTATTATTGAAATGGAGAAACACAGTTTAACTAGCTTGACTGAGTTTGCTTCCTTCCACACTGGTGTTTTTAGTTCACCGGGGTGTGCTAAACAAAGCGAGCAAACCATCTTCACTTTATTTGTAATCGTCAGTCAAGACCCGTTTTGCATTTCTGTAGGTCTTTACTGTCAATTTCATAAGAGTGTATTTTCATTACCTGAATTTTATAGGCTGCGACACAAATGCTTGATGACTCAAAACTGAGTCCATTGCTTGAGGGTTGGTTGAATGAAAGAGTGGACACCTCAGTTTGAGACTAAGTGAGATGTATTTGAGTTAGGAATGTAAACTGTCAGCTTCCTTCAATTTTTATTGAAGTGGTACATATGCATGTTGAAAAGGTTTACTATTAGAAAAAAGTGCTCAGAAAACCGTGTCCTCTATTTCACTGTTCCCCATCTTGGAGTCTTCTCCCCTGGAGAGGACCACTTTTTCCTTTAGGCTGTTTCTTCTGACATTTGATCTTTATTTTTACTGCTTTAGCTCACTGGTAAAGAATCTGCCTGCAATGCAGGAGACATGAGTTCTATCCCCGAGTCAGGAAGATCCCCTGGAGAAGAAAATGGCAACCCCTTCCAGTATTCTTGACTAGAAAATTCCATGGACAGAAGAAGCTGGCAGGCTATAGTCCATGGGGTCATAAGCAAGTCAGATACAACTTATCTACTAAGCAACAAACCTATTGCTTGAATTTCTAGTTACAAGAATTTCTTTTAACTTCATAATACCATGAAGATTTAACACTCTATTACCCACCCCCAACATATAGCCACTTTCCTAGTCCTCTGGATACAGGTATATTTTTAACCAATATTTTTTTTGTTAAAGAAATATTCAGAGATCACATTATTATGTCTGCATGAGTGCTGTCTATGACTGAGCTATAGAATATGCTAGGATTGGACCTTCTGCTGGACAACCTTTTGCATCTGGTGTTAATCATGCCATATTTTTAATTTGTTTTGCTTTCTATATTTCAGAAGCTGTGCATGTGTGCATGCTAAGTTGCTGGTCATGTCCAACTCCTTGTGACCCCATGGACTGTAGCCCACAGAGCGCCTCTGTTCATGGAATTCTTCAGAATGCTGGAGTGGGTTGCCACCTGCTTCTCCAGGGGATCTTCCCGACCCAGGGATCAAATCCGTGTCTCTTACATCTCCTGCATTCACAGGCGTGTTCTTTACCAGTAGCACCATCTGGGAAGCCCCATATCACAGGTTAACCCATATCAAACTCTCCATCACACTGGGGACCTATCCATCATATTTAATTTCTTTTCCCTAGAGTTTTCCATCTTCCTCCACGATTCTGGAGATTTCTAGACCCTGCAGAGCTGGTTTTCTGAGGATCCACTTTAATGAAACCCTGGGACTCTCACTGTCTCTCTTTCTTTGTGGGATGCACTCTCTCTCAAGCTCCACGTTTTGCCCTTTCTTAGTAAACTCATTTGGTGAAGTGTACCCCTGGTGTCTTCCGTGCTGAGGAGACAGGAAGCCCTTGCATGTCTGATGATTTCTTCTCTGGGTATAGAATCCTGGTTCAGTCATGACTTTCCCTTTTGCATTCGAAGGTTCTGTTCAATTACCCAGCTTTCAGTCTCCTTATTGAGACGCCTAATGCCACTAGGATCCTTCATCCTCCTCTTTCAGTTTTTGAGACCTCCAGTGTTTTGGACTTTCACAGTTAAGTGTATTGGTGTGAGCCACTTTTTTAAATCTCTGGATTGGACATTTTGTGGGTCCTTTCAATCTGGGAAGTCATGCTTTTCAATTCTATGGAACTATATTACATAGTTCACATGATAATTCCATCCTTTCTTCTAGCGCCTTTCAGAAATTCTATTATTTAGATTCTAAACTTATCAAATTGACCTTATTTTCTGATATTGTCCTCCTGTTTTCCATTTATCATTTTTTTTCTACTTCTTGAGCCTCAGAAATTTTTTGGCCCTTTTCCAAGCTATTCTGATCTCTGATTCCCTCTTAACTCCTGCACCCAGCACCCTTGATACTTGTGATCATTTTTAAAAAGCTCTTTGTTAGTTCTCTGATTCTTGGTGATTAGTCTTTTGAAAAAATACCATCCCGTTTTTTAAAATTGATGTAATTCATGAAAATGAGATCATTTTCTGGCACCACCTGCAAGCCCCACTGGCTGTCAGGGCCCAGTGACCCAGGCGTGTGCACTTCAGGCAGCAGCTGTGAAAACTGGGGTGCAGACGTGTGTGCACACTGCTTTCAGGGAGAGGCTGGTAACTCGGGTCAAGCTAGAGGGAGGTAGCAGGAGAGGCGTCCACCAGCTTGCCTGTCTCTGGGGACACGTGGCCAGCCTCCACCAGAAACCTGACCCCAGGCAGCAGCTTCTGAGTTAGGCAGAAGGACCCTTTTCGGGGAGGGACTGGGAGCTGGACGTTTCTGTCTGAGCCCAGGGGGGTCACTGCAGGGTCTACTCCCAGCCCAGTAACCACTGCTTCCTGGTTTGCTAAAGTCTCATGGACCATGTGGATGCAAGCCTCACTGGCTAGGTGTTTGGGGCCCATTCCTCAGGTGGGAGTCGTAAAGTTGGGGTGCTAAATGTGAGGTGCAAACCTTCTGCTCTTCAAAGAGAAGCTAGGAATTAGGAGTTCCTTCACTGGCACCCTAGTCCCGTACTCTTGCCTGGAAAATCCCATGGATGGAGGAGCCTGGTAGGCTGAGGCCCATGGGGTCACTAGGAGTCGGACACAACTGAGCAACTTCACTTTCACTTTTCACTTTCATGCATTGGAGAAGGAAATGGCAACCCACTCCAGTGTTCTTGCCTGGAGAATCCCAGGGATGGGGGAGCCTGGTGGGCTGCCGTCTGTGGGGTCGCACAGAGTCGGACACAACTGAAGCGACTTAGCAGCAGCAGCTTCCTCTTATGGCCCTGTGCCAGGGGCAGGGGTTTAGGGCAAGAGTGTGTTTCAGCCTCCCTACCTGTTAGAGGTCAGCGTTTTCTCACTCACCTGATGGGTGAGTCACTTGGGTAGTTTCTGGATTTCTTGCAAAGGGAATTACTCTGTGTGTAGCTATACATGGGCTGCCTAAGTGGTGCTAGTGGTAAAGAACCTGCCTGCCTATGCAGGGGAATAAGAGATGCAGGTTCGATCCCTAGGTTGGGAAGATCCCCTGGAGGAAGGCATGGCAACCCACTCCAGTGTTCTTGCCTAGAGAATCCCATCAACAGAGGAGCCTGGTGGGCTACAAGCCATAGGGTTGCAAAGAGTTGGACAGGACTAAAGCGACTTCGCGTGCACATCACTGTACATTTGGTGTGTCCACGGGAACAGGAGATCCTTCAAAACTTCTATTTAAAAAGATGGTAAGGAGGGGAGAGCCATTCCATTTGTTTTATGTTTTTACACATTAAGCCTTGTGGTGCTATTTGACTGTTAAACTATGTGCAGCTTGTGACTCTGATGAAAACGAAAATTAAATTTATTTATTTAAACTTAAAAAAGATGCTAAACCCTTTCTTCTGGCCACAAGTTGGAAGTTCTTCAACCGAGACATGTACAGGGTCCTAGAAAGAATGGCCTTGTTGTCGTGCTTGTCATTTACACGTTTCATCACACACTGAGCATGCACTCTGAAGGTCTGCTCAGTGATGTGATTTATGGAGGTAACTTGTTCTTGGTTTACGCTGAATACCTTTGCCAACAAACTATTGTTCCCAATAGTCTCATTTCCTTGCTGACAGCCAGAACTGGACAGGGTGAATAACCCACCTGGGAATCAGGTGGGCCTTCCCAACCGGGCCAAGAACAGGCTGCGCCGTCACCCTCGTGAGTGAGTCTGCTCCTTGTCCCCCAATAGGCAAGCCATCACCATGCAGTGATGCTTAACAGTGCAGGAGCTTCCTTGTCAAACATCTGCTGAGATTTCCACACAAACAAGTGAAATGAACTCAAGCAGGTACAAGTGGTGGGGCTATTTCTTTGACTTGCTTGGACCTTTTTTTTTTTTAATTAATTAATGCGGTTGCATCAGGGCTTAGCTGCACCATGCGGAGTCTTCCCTTGTGGTTCGAGGGCTCTCTCTCGTTGTGGTGTGTGGGTTCAGTGGTTGCAGTACTTGGGCTTAGTCCTGCAGCTTATGGGATCTTAGTTCCGCCACCATGGGTTGAACCCCACACCCGCTACATTGCAGGGTGGATCCTTAACCACTGAACCATCAGGGAAGTCCCATGCGTTCTTCGACCTTTTAACCTTTTAATTATGTGTCTGTTAACCATCACTGTGGCCTTAACTGCCCAATAGGTGCTATGAGATGAACCAGCCAACTCTGACCTTGTCATACAGTTTTTTTTTTTTTTTTTTGAGTTCTGCAGTTATTTCCCCATTAGTAAGGCTTCTTAGGAGTTTTGAGGAATATTTCAGTGAAATAACCAAGTCACGTGACTCTTTCAAGTTATGTCATCTGTGAAAAGGCCCTGGTGCTGGGAAGACTGAAGGCAGGAGGAGGAGGGACGGCAGAGGATGAGACGGCCGGACGGCATCACCGACTCGAGGGACGTGAGTTTGAGCAAACTCTGGGAGCTGGTGATGGACAGGGAGGCCTGGCGTGCTGCAGTCCACGGGTTCACAGAATCGAACGTGACAGTAACTGAACAACAACAACCCTAAATGATGGTCTGAAACTCAGTCTTTGTGGTCTCATTCCTTGTCAGATCGTGACATGGTTGAGAGAAGGATGGATATAAGTTGAGGGTTTTTTATTTCCAGTTCATTGGCCCAGATTAGCCATTTCCCCTTAAAGAGAGCTGTTAGTTGTGTTTACTGATCCCAAACAGCTGGGATGTCTGGTTTTGGATGGGCGCTTTGGACCTTGTGTGGATTGGAGTCTTACTCCCCAAGTTAGTGTTTGTGAGTTGTTTCTAACTTCAAGATGCCAGCCCAGTGATGAAAGACTCCGGTCTTGCCCTCCTCCTTAGCTAGTCAGTCACTGGAAATGAATAGACAGCCGGCGCTGGGCTTCAGTTTGTGTCTATGTGTATGCGTGCCAACAATCCCGAACTCTCCCTCAGGGCCTTTCTTGCCATTGACAGTAGACAGTTCCTGTCTCGTCAAAAATTTAGGATTTATTTCTAATCCCATCCAGAGCACTAAAGCACAGCTAATATCAGCTGAAACAATGTATTTAACTGCAACTTCTGAAAAATTACTGGCAGAGTGAAAGACAATAGCTTCTATAGCATCTAGAAAGGGAACTGAATAGTAAGCAAAATGACCATATGCTAAAAATGTCTGCCAGACAAAAGATCAAAGGAGCACCCTCACTAAAACATAGCATGAATTCTACTTGATTGACTCATAGTTGTTAGAGTGAGTAGATAAAATTAACACTAGATTATTTATCTGTCTACCTCGCTTCACTTCAGCTCAGTTCAGTCGCTCAGTCGTGTCTGGCTCTTTGTGACCCCATGGACTGCAGCACGCCAGGCCTCCCGGTCCAGCACCAACTCCTGGAGTTTACTCAAACCCATGTCCATTGAGTCGGTGATGCCATCCAACCATCGCATCCTCTGTCATCCCCTTCTTCCACCTTCAATCTTTCCCAGCATCAGGGTCTTTTCAAATGAGTCGATTCTATGCATCAGGTGGCCAAAATGCCTATATCTATCTATGTATCTATATCTATGTGTTGTGTGTTTAGTTGCTAAGTGGTATCCAAGTCACTTGCAACCCCATGGACTGTAGCCTGCCAGGCTCCTCTGTCCATGGGATTTTCCAGGCAAGAAGACTGGAGTGGGTAGCTGTTCCCGTCTCCAGGGGGTCTTCCTGACCCAGGCTTTGAACCCATGCTTCCTGCACTGCAGGCAGATTCTTTACTACTGAGCCACCGAGGAAGCCCATATCTATCTATGTCATCGATATCTGTTAATATATCCATACTATATCTATTAAGATATCTATTTCATCTTTATATAGCCCCTTCCAACTCAAAGTTGGGACGACTTGAAAACTACCTTTCTGATAGAAATAACACATACTTAGATAATTGGTATTTTTTGCCACCTATGACGGTTAGTTTTATGTGTCAGTTTGACTAGGGAAAGGGTGCCTACTAGCTAGTAAACTGTCCTTTCTGGTGGTGTCCCTGGGAGAGATTAGCCTTTGAATCAGTGACTATGTGAAGAAGATCTGCCCTCATGAACATGGGCAGGCAAACTCAGGTTCATTCAGGGCACAAGCAGAGCAAAGGCAAGGGGCGAATGCGGTCTCTGAGCTGGATGATCCTCTCCTCCTGCCCTCAGATATCAGAGCTCCTGGTTCTCGGACTTTTGGACACCAGTGGCCGTGCAGCTCCCGGGCCTTTGGGCTCAGGCGGAATTATACCATTGGCTTTCCTGGTTCTCCCGCTTGCAAGCAGTAGATGGTGGGTTTCTCAGCCTCCTTAACTGTGTGAACCTATGCTTATTGCGAACCTCTGGTACCTCTCTCTGTATCCTATGGGTTCTGTTTCACTGAAGGGCCCTAACAAACCACCCAATGAGAACTTGGTTGCTTCCTGTACAATATTTGCCAGACACTGCATTAATATTCAGGCCTTCCCTGGCAGCTCAGATGGCAAAGAATTTGCTTGTAAAGCAGGAGAGCTGGGTTCGATCACGGGATCAGGAAGATCCCCTCGAGAAGGGAATGGCAACCCACTCTCGTATTCCTTCCCGGAGAATCCCTTGCACAGAAGGGTCTGGCAGTCTACAGACCATGGGGTTGCAGTCACAAAGAGTCAGACACAACTGAGCGACTAACAGACTTTCACTTTCATTGGGATTTTAATTTAATTTTTAAGAAATTTGCAGTAACTATTGTAGTCAGTCTTTCTAACATCATATTTCATATTTTCAAGTCATCTTTACTTTCTTTTAAGAAACATCTTCCTGGTTTTCTTCATAAAAGTCCTGTATATACCTTGTTAAGTTAGTCCCTGGGTATTTTATTTTTCTTATCATGAAATGTTTTAATATTACTAACTGCCACAGCAAATAATGTTTTTATCACTTATAGCTCAAAAATATTAAAGTGAGTTTACCTTTCTCAATATGGATTCAAATTACTGCAAACTGAAATAAACTTTTATTTTGTAATTCTTCTAATCTTTTCTAAAATCGGTGTCTAGGCTCTTAAGTTACTGAGTGTACCATACACAGCATTATTAACATGTCATATAGTAGATCTCTAGGACTTATCCATCTTGTATGACTAAAACCCTGTACCAATACCTCTCCATTTACTTCTCCCCTGGCTCCTAGCAACCACCCTTCTCTCTGTTTCTATGAGTTTGACTACTATAGATTCTTCATATAGTGAGATCATGCAGTATTTGGCTTTACGGGTTTGGCTTCTTTGACTCAACATAATATCCTCCAAGTGTATCCATGTTGTCTCAAATGGCAAAATATCCTTCTTATTTTAAGGCCAAATAATATTGCATTTTGTGTATACATCACATTTTCTTTATCCATGCATCTATCAATAAACGTTGAGATTGATTTCCTGTCTTGGCTATTGTGCAGTGAACTTGGGAGAGCAGATGTTTCTTTGAGATTCTGACTGCAATTCCTTTAGGTATATACCCAGAAGAGGGATTGTTGGATTATACAGTAGTTCTATTTTTAATTTTTGGAGAACCTCTTTTTCACAGTGGCTTGCCAATTTACATTCCCATCAGCAGTATACATGGATTTCCCTTCTCTCCACGTCTTTGCCAACACTTGTCAGTTTCTGTTTGTTTTCTGTAACCATCCCAACTGGTGTGAGGTGATATTGCATTGTGATTTACATTGGTATTTCCTTGATAATTAGTTATGTTGAACACCTTTACATATCTTATGTTAAGTGGTCTTTCAGTTCAGTTCAGTCACTCAGTTGTGTCTGACTCTTTTCAACCCCATGGACTGCAGCAGGCCAGGCTTCCCTGTCCATCACCAACTCCCAGAGTTTGCTCAAACTTATGTGCATAGAATTGGTGATGCCATCCAACCCTATAGTCCTCTGTCATCCCCTTCTCCTCCCACCTACAATCTTTCCCAGCATCAAGGTCTTTTCAAATGAGTCAGTTCTTCACATCAGATGGCCAAAGTATTGGGGCTTCAGCTTCAGCATCAGTCCTTCTAATGACTACTCAGGACTGATTTCTTTTAGGATTGACTGGTTTGATCTCCTTGCAGTCCAAGGGACTCTCAGTCTTCTCCAACACCACAGTTCAAAATCATCAATTATTTGGTGCTCAGTTTCCTTTATGGTCCAACTCTTACATCCATACATGACTACTGGAAAAACCACGGCTTTGACTACATGGACCTTTGTTGGCAAACTAATGTCTTTGCTTTTTAATATGCTCTCTAGGTTGGTCAGGGACTTCCTTGGTGGCTCAGACAGTAAAGCGTCTGTCTACAATGTGGGAGACCCAGGTTCGATCCCTGGATCAGGAAGATCCCCTGGAGAAGGAAATGGCAATCCACTACCGTACTATTGTCTGGAAAATCCCATGGACAGACGAGCCTGGTAGGCTACAGTACATGGGGTTGCAAAGACTCGGACACGACTGAGCGTCTTCACTTTCTCTTTCCTAGGTTGGTCAGCAAAGTAATGTCTCTGCTTTTTAATACACTGTCTAGGTTGGTTATAAGAATCTTCTCCAACACCACAGTTCAAAAGCATCAATTTTTTGGCGCTCAGCCTTCTTCACAGTACATCTCTCACATCCATACACTATCACAGGAAAAACCATAGCCTAGACTAGATGGACCTTTGTTGGCAAAGTAATGTCTCTGCTTTTAAATATGCTATCTAGGTTGGTCACAACTTTTCTTCCAAGGAGCAAGCGTGTTTTAATTTCTTGGCTGCAGTCACCATCTTCAGTGATTTTGGAGCCCAAGAAAATAAAATCTTTCACTGTTTCCATTGTTTCCCCATCTATTTGCCATGGAGTGAAGGGACTGTATGTCATCGTCTTAGTTTCTTGAATGTTGAGTTTTAAGCCAGTTTTTCCCCCCCCCTCTCCTCTTTCACTTTCATCAAGAAGCTCTTCAGTTCCTCTTCACTTTCTGCCATAAGGGTGGTATCATCTGCATATCTGAAGTTATTGATATTTCTCTGGCAATCTTGATTCCAGCTTGTGCTTTATCCAGCCCAACGTTTCTCATGATGTACTCTGCATAGAAGCTAAATAAGCAGGGTGACAATATACAGCCTTGACATACTCCTTTCCCAATTTGGAACCAGTCCATTGTTCCATGTCCAGTTCTAACTGTTGCTTCTTGCCTGGATATAGACTCCTCAGGAGGCAAGTAAGGTGGTCTGGTATTCCCATCTGTTGAAGAATGGTCCACAGTTTGTTGTGATTCACATAGTCAAAGTCTTTGGCATAGTCAATAAAGCAGAAGTAGATGTTTTTCTGGAATTCTCTTGCTTTTTCAATGATCCAGCAGATGTTGGCAATTTGATCTCTGATTTCTCTCCCTTTTCAAAATCCAGCTTGTACATATGGAAGTTCCTGTTTCATGTGCTTTTGAAGCTTCATTTGGGGAATTTTGAGCATTACCTTGCTAGCGTGTAAGATGAATGCAACTGTTTGGCAGTTTGAACATTCTTTGGCATTGCCTTTCTTTGGGATTAGAATGAAAACTGACCATTTCCATTCCTGTGGACATTGCTGAGTTTTGCAAATTTGCTAGCATATTGATTGCAGCACTTTAACAGCATCGTCTTTCAGGATTTGAAATAGCTCAATTGGAATTCTATCACCTCCACTAGCTTTTTTTGTGGTTATGCTTCCTAAGGCCCACTTGACTTCGGACTCCAGGATGTCTGGCTCTAAGTGAGTGATCACACCATCAGGGTTATCTGAGTCATGAAGATCTCCTTTGTATAGCTCTTCTGTGTATTCTTGCTACCTTTTCTTAATATCTTCTGTTTCTGTTAGATCCATACCATTTCTGTCCTTTATTATGCGCATCTTTGCATGAAATGTACCCTTGGTATCTCTGATTATTTTCTTGAAGAGATCTCTAGTTTTTCCCATTCTGTTGTTTTGCTCTATTTCTTTGAATTGATAACTGAGGAAGGCTTTCTTATCTCTTCTTATTATTCTTTGGAATTCTGTATTCAGAGCTTTTCTCCTTTGCCTTTAGCTTCTCTTCTTTTATCAGCTATTTGTAAGGCCTCCTTAGACAACCATTTTGCCTTTTTGCATTTATTTTTCTTAGGGATGGTCTTGATAACTGCCTCCTGTACAATGTCACAAACCTCCATCCATAGTTCTTCAGGCTCTCTCTCTATCAAATCTAATCCCTTGAATCTATTTGTCACTGTGTAATTGTAGGGGATTTGATTTAGGTCATACTTGGATGGTCTAGTGGTTTTCCCTACTTTCTTCAATTTAAGTCTGAATTTTACAATAAGGAGCTGATGATCTGAGCCACAGTCAGCTCCAGGTCTTGTTTTTACTGACTCTATAGAGCTTCTTCATCTTTGGCTGCAAAGAATATAATCAGTTTGATTTCGGTGTTGAGCATCTGGTGATGTCCATGTGTAGAGTCACCTCTTGTGTTGTTGGAAGAGAGTGTTTGCTATGACCAGTGTGTTCTCTTGGCAAAACTCTGTTAGCTGTTGCCCTGCTTCATTTTGTACTCTGAGACCAAACTTGCCTGTTACTCCAGGCATCTCTTGACTTCCCACTTTTGCATTCTAGTCCCCAGTGATGAAAAGGATGTCTTTTTATGGTGTTCTAAAAGATCTTGTAGGTCTTCATAGAATCATTCAACTTCAGCTTTTTCGGCCTTAGTGGTTGGGGCATAGACTTGGATTACTGTGATATTGAATGGTTCACCTTGGAAACAAAGAGAGACCATTCTGTCATTTTTGAAATTGTACCCAAGTACTGCATTTCAGACTCTTGTTGACTGGAGGGCTACTCCATTTTTCCTAAGGGATTCTTGCCCAAAGTAGTAGATATAATGGTCATCTGAATTAAATTCTCCCTTTCCAATCCATTTTAGTTCACTGATTTATAAAATGTCAATATTCACTCTTGCCATCTCCTGTTTGACCACTTCCAATTTGCCTTGATTCACGGATCTGACATTCCAGATTCCTGTGCAATATTGCTCTTTACAGCATCAGATTTGACTTCCATCACCAGTCACAACCACAGCTGGGCATTGTTTTCACTTTGGCTCCATCTCTTCACTCTTTCTGGTGTTATTTTTCCACTCTTCTCCAGTGGCATATTGGGCACCTACCGACCTGGGGAGTTCATCTTTCAGTGTCATATCTTTTTGTCTTTTCATACTGTTCATGGGTCTTACTATCTATAAGTGGTCTCACTAGAAGTGATCTTACTATCAAGTAAATACCTGGGGTGAGAGGAGACTTTTGGAAAAAAATGGATATGTTTATGGCATTGATTGTGATGGCAGTTTCATATGTATGTATTAATCTCGAAACTCACCTAGTTGTATGTGTTAAATATGTATGAGTTTTCAAAGTCAATCAAAACTCAATAAAGCAGTTTGATAAAATCAGTGTCATCAAGCTGATGGTTGGCTCCATATATCATCCTATTTGCAGTAAGACTGCATTTGCTGTTGTTGTTTAGTTGCTAAGTCATGTACAACTCTTTATAATACCATGGACTGTAGCTTGCCAGGCTCCTGTGTCTATGGGATTTCCCAGGGAAGAATACTGGAGTGGTTAGCCATTTTCTTCTCCAGGGGATCTTCCAGACCCAGGGATCAAACCTGTGTCTCCTGCATTAACAGGCAGGTTCTTTACCACTGAGCTCCCTGGGAAGCCTTGATGTAAAAGTGGTCAGCTTCTTTTATGTGGTATACATGCTATTTGCTTACTCATTTTTAACCAGAAGTTTCTGCAGTGGACTGAATGTTTATGCTGCTCCTTCCTGACCCTAGATTCTAATGTTGAAATTCTAAACTCTGAATTGATGCTGTTTGAAGATGGAGCCTTTGGGAGGTGATTAGGTCATAAGGGTGGAACCCTCATGAAGGGGATTAGTGTCCTTGTAAAAGAGGCTGCACAGAGATTCCCAACCCTTCTCACCATGTGAGGACAGAGCTAAACAGTGCTGTCTATAAATGAGGAAAAAGGTCTCACCAGACATCAAAGCTACCAGTACCTTGGACTTCCCAGCCTCCGGAACTGAAAAATGTCTGCTGTTCATAAGCCACCCAGTTTATGGTACATTTGTCATAGTAGCCTGAGTGACTATTCAATTATTTATTTACTTACTTATCTATTTATTATTGAAGTAACATTGACCTGCAACATTATGTTAGTTCCAGGTATACAACACAGTGAGTCCATATGTCTATACATTACACAGTGAACACCATGTCTAGATACCATCTGTGACCATACAGAATTATTGCAATATTAGTGACTGTGTTTCCCATATTGCACCTGTCATCCCTATGACTCATTTATTTTATAACTGAAAGCCACAGTTATTTCACTTATCTGCCCATCCCCCTCCCCTCTGGCAACAACCTATTCGTTCTCTGTGTCTGTGAGTCTGTTTCTGTTTATTTTTTCACTTGTTTTGGTTTAGATTTCACATATAAGTTGGACCATATAGAAGGCTGAGTGCCAAAGAATCGATGTTTTTGAACAGTGGTGCTGGAGAAGATTCTTGAGAATCCTTTGGCCAGCAAAAAGATCAGATCAGTCCATCCTAAAGGAAATCAACACTGAATATTCATTGGAAGGACTGATGCTGAAGCTGACGCTCCAATCTTTTGGTCACCTGATGTGAAGAGTTGCTGCTGCTGCTGCTGCTGCTAAATCATGTCAGTCGTGTCCGACTCTGTGTGACCCCACAGATGGCAGCCACCAGGCTCCCCTGTCCCTGGGATTCTCCAGGCAAGAACACTGGAGTGGGTTGCCATTTCCTTCTCCAATGCATGAAAGTGAAAAGTGAAAGTGAAGTCGCTCAGTCGTGTCCGACTCTTAGCGACCCCATGGACTGCAGCCTACTAGGCTCCTCCATCCATGGAATTTTCCAGGCAAAGTACTGGAGTCGGGTGCCATTGCCTTCTCCAGTGAAGAGCTGACTCACTGGAAAAGACCCTGATGCTGGGAAAGATAGAGGGCAGGAGAAAAAGGGGGCGACAGAGGATGAGATGGTTGAATGACATCATCAACTCAATGGACGTGAGTCTGAGCAAACTCTGGGAGATGGTGATGGACAGGGAGGCCTGAGATGCTGCAGTCCATGGGGGTCACAAAGAGTGGAACACGACTGAGCGACTGAACAACAGCAGCCACATATAAGTGATGACACAGTATCTGACTTATTTAACTTACCATAATACCCTCTATGTCCATTCATGCTGTCAAAAGTGGTGAGACTTCATGCCTTTTTATGTCTGAATAACGTTCCATTTTACGTAGATATGTACTGTGATTTCTCTATCCATTCATCTATCAGTGGGCATTGAGGCTGCTCCCACAACTTGGCAATCGTGAGTAATGCTGCAACGAATATAGAGGTGCATGTAGCTTTTCTAATTGTTTTTATTTTCTTTGGAAAAATACTCAGAAAGTGAGTCATATGACAGTTTTATTTTCTATTTTTAAAAGAACCTCCATACTGTTTTCCACAGTCTCTGTATCAATTCAGGGTGTACAGTGTACTAGGATTCCCTTTTCTCCACATTCTCGCCAACCTTCTTATCTTTTTGATACTTGTCATTCTGACAGGTGCGAGGTGACATCTCAAGGTTTTCATTTCTATTTCCCTGATGATGAGCAATGCTGAGTGTCTTTTCATGTGTCTGTTGGCCAGTTTTAAAGCTTCTTTGGAAAAACATCGATTCAGGTCCTCAGCTCATTGTTTAATCGGATTGTTTGCTTTGTTAATGTTGAGTTGTACGCTTGCATATTTTAGTTCTGAACCCCTTAATACCATGACCACCCCTTTTGATCCTTTTGTTTAAAGAGTTCATATAACCCAGAGGGATGGTACGGGGTGGGAGATGGGAGGGGATTCGTGTTTGGGAACGCATGTACACTCGTGGTGAATTAATGTCAATGTTTGGCAAAACCAATACAGTAATGTAAAGTAAACTAAAGTAAAAATAAAAATTATTAAAAAAAAATAAAGAGTTCATATATATCTACTTCTTTTCAACAACTATTTATTTTTCTAAGGGACCTATTCTGATGTGTTACAGAAAGAAAATACAACCAGATGCTTCTTTCTTTCTTCACTTGAGACTGAGGATTTGAACACTGGAATGACTAAAACATAATCAGTGCTCAGGAGACTGGGTTGTAAACAGATCTCTAGCTGGCTATCAAGGAGTGCTTAATTGACAAGGACTATGCAAAACATATCAATATTTAACCACAGACCCTTGCTTCTCAGCTTCCCTCAATGGCATCAACCTCCCATCACCGTCTGGGGTCCAGCAGTGGTACTGGAGCAGGTAACATATGTTCCTCTCATCCCGTAACAGCCTGTATATAATCAAGTCACTGACAGGTGTTATTCCCAGAACATAAAGAGTGATGCATAAAAACTTATTTTTAATATTTATTATTCACAACTGAATAATTTAAAGCCACTCATGACTCAAAGCACTGCCCAGTGTTAAAATATAAAATCAGAGAGAATTCAGAATTCTGCTGGTGCAGAGCTGGATAAAACCTTGTGCTTGTCTTGTGAATGTGCCCACTGATATTATCTGGGTTCAAGGTCAGCTTAGTAAACATTGTTTTGCTCTTTAGAGTCCAGTAGAATGGAGAACTTTCAGACTGGGAATTGGGTGACCCTACCCAGCAACATGACCTTGGAAAACTCACTTCCTTATGGATTCTCACCTGTGAGAAGAAGGCAGTGGGGCAGAAGGTGGGGGAGCAGGAGTGGGCATCACGGGCACATGGACCACTTCTCCATGTAACTTTCTTGTGTCTTTGGTACCTGCTCGGCCTGTCCTGTGTACCCCACTTCCTTTTGATGACGGGGTACTCCTGTGCCTGCCCAGCTTTATAGCTTGGTGGATCAGACCCTTGTGAGAAAAACAGGCTTGCTTCTGAAGAACTGTGAAAGCCTTTTCTGACTATATTAGACTTTGAGTTTTCTCTCTTGATAATCAAATAGAAAAGGAGGATTTTTATAAAACCAGATGGTTTTAAATATTGAGTTCTGTAAGTCAAACAGATAATAAATTTTTGTCAAAGCCTGAAGTGAGAAAGCTTCTTTTATCAGGATCTTAACAATTTAACATATTTATTGGATTGTTAGAATTGCTTCATTATTAGTTTTGGAAAAACAGTAAATTATGGGCTTCCCAGGTGGTGCTAGTGGTAAAGAATCTTCCTACTAATGCAGGAGACATAAGAGATGTGGGTTCAATCCCTGGGTCAGGAAGATCCCCTGGAGGAGGGCATGGTAACCCACTCCAGTATTCTTGCCTGGAGTATCCCATGGACAGAGGAGCCTGGGGAGCTACAGTCCATAGAATCATAAAGAGTCAGACACGACTGAAGTGACTGAAGTGACTTAACAAGCATGCATGAACTCAGATTATGAATTTTTCACAGTTGGCAGCGTAGATACTATCAAAATATGCTTTACAGGCTGATACATATTCACACAAATCTTAGCCTATTCATATGAATGTAACCATTATAGAAATGACCCAAGAGGTTAAAGGATGAAAATATGGACATCATACTGATCATTCTTAAAAACACCAATGTAATGTTAATCTTTCTAGCAACACTTTTCATCTCTGTCATCTTAGCAAAATTTATGTTCACTGGGACAGAGCTCAATTTCATCTAGTTCCTTTGCCATTCATTCTGAAGAAGGAAAATCTAAAGAAGCATGGTTTTTACCATTCAAAACACTGTCCTTTGTGACACTTTCTTATCCAAAGGTTTCTGAGTAGCCAGCTGTCACTTAACCGGTTATCACACAATAAACTCTTAAATGTGATAGAGCCATCAACTAGCCTACCAGGTACCCACGATCATCACTGTGATCATTTTACACCAATGGGGACTCTGTGTGGAGACTTCATGACACTTGTCAAGAATATTGTAAGGGATCTTGAATTAAATGGCATTGACTCTGAGTGCCTCCTCCCCGTGCCTGACCCCTGGTCTGGGGAGCCTGACACGGGGCTCAGAGCTCTCACTCCTGTTGGAGAACTTTCACAATATGATTGTTCTCCAGTTGGTGGGTTGCCTACCCAGAGGGAATGGGATTTCATTACTTTGCAAGTGCTCCCTTCCTGCTGTCTTGTGGCTTATTCTTTGTCTTCAGATGTAGAGTATCTTTGGTAGGTTCCAGTCTGTTTTTATCGATGGTTGTTCAACAGTTGGTTGTGATTTTGGTGTTCCCTCAAGAGGAGCTGAGCTCAAGGTCCTTCTACTCTACCATCTTATTTTTTCCTTTAGGTGAAGAATCATCCCAGAGTTCCAAGATCCAAGAACGATCATCGGAACCCTGGTGGTGGGTATTGCCTCCTCCTGCTGCCTTCACAAAGCATTCTTTGGCAATAGCTGTGAGGATCCTCGGATCTTTCCACTGATCAGCAAAGCTCATTTGAACATCTTGCTGTTTCCTCCATTTGTGTGTTATCGCTTTGGCACTGGAAATATAGTTGAATCTAGCAGCTATTATCTGGCACAAATGTATGAAACAGGTTCCTTGTTTGCTCTACTGAGTGATGCCTACAAACTAGACCAGGGTAGGGAAGCAGATTTCCTGGGCTTGGCTTTCTGTAGGGGAGTCAGTCTCCAAATGAGGTCTCTAGAGTCGCAGCTCTAAATGACAAATGAGGTCTTTGCAACAATGATCACTTCCAAAATTTGGTTGCTGTTCTTGTTCAGTCACTCAGTCATATCTGACTATTTGCAACCCCATGGACTGCAGCACGCCAGACTTCCCTGTCCTTCACTATCTCCTGGAGTTTGCTCAAATTCATGTCCGTTGAATTGATGATGTCATCCAACCATCTTATCCTCTGTTGCCCACTGCTCCTCTTGCCCTCAATCTTTCCCAGCATCAGTGTTTTTTCCAGTGAGTCAGCTCTTTGCATCAGGCAGCCAAAGTATTGGAGCTTCAGCTTCAGCATCAGTCCTTCAAATGAATATTCAGGGTTGATTTCCTTTAGGATTGACTGGGTTGATCTCCTTTCTGTCCAAGGGACTCTCAAGAGTCTTCTTCAGCACCACAATTTGAAAGCATCAATTCTGTGTTTTTTCTTTTAATTCCATTTTCAAAGTCCTACTCTAATACATTTTGTCTGTGTTCACTTTTTTATTTAATTTTTAAAAAAATTATTTATTTTTTAACTGAAGGATAATTGCTTTACAAAAGTTTGTTGGTTTCTGCCAAACATCAACATGAATCAGCCACAGGTATACTTTGACCCCTTCTCTTGAACCTCTCTCCCATCTCCCTTCCCATCCCGCCCCTCTGGATTACTACAGAGCCTCTGTTTCAGTTCCCTGAGTCATACAGCAAATCCTGACTGGCTATCTATTTTAGAAATGGTAATGTAAGTTTCCATGTTACTCTCTCCCTACCTCTCACACTCCCAGCCCCCACCCTGTGTCCAGAAGTCTGTTCTCTATGTCTGTGTCTCCACTGCTGCCCTGCAGATAATTTCATCCGTGCCATCTTTCTATGTTCCATATATATGTGTTAGTACCAATATTTTTCTTTCTGACTTCACTCCGTATAATAGGCTGTAGGTTCATCCACCTCATTCAGTTCAGTTCAGTCGCTCAGTCGTGTCCAACTCTTTGCGACCCCATGAATCGCAGCACAGCAGGCCTCCCTGTCCATCACCATCTCCTGGAGTTCGCTTAAACTCACGTCCATCGAGTTGGTAATGCCATCCAGCCATCTCATCCTCTGTCGGCCCCTTCTCCTCCTGCCCCCAATCCCTCTCAGCATCAGAGTCTTTTCCAATGAGTCAGCTCTTCACATGAGGTGGCCAAAGTACTGGAGTTTCAGCTTTAGCAACATTCCTTCCAAAGAACACCCAGGACTGATCTCCTTCAGAATGGACTGGTTGGATCTCCTTGTAGTCCAACGGACTCTCAAGAGTCTTCTCCAACATCACAGTTCAAAAGCATCAATTCTTTGGTGCTCGGCTTTCTTCACAGTCCAACTCTCACATTCATACATGACCACTGGAAAAACCATAGCCTTGACCAGACGGACCTTTGTTGGCAAAGTAATGTCTCTGCTTTTCAATAAGCTGTCTAGGTTGGTCATAACTTTTCTTCCAAGGAGTAAGCATCTTTTAATTTCATGGCTGCAGTCACCATCTGCATTGGTACTGACTCAAATGCGTTCCCTTTTTATGGCTGAATAATCGTCCACTGTATACATGTGCCACAGTTTCTTTATCCGTTCATTTGTCAATGGACATCTAGATTACTTTAAATGTTCTAGCTTTTGTAAATAGTGCTACAGTGAACATTGGGGGTACACGTGTCTTTTTCAATTTTGTGTGAAAGCATCAATTTTTCAGTGCTCAGCCTTCTCTGTGGCCCAATTTTGGCATCTGTGCAAGACTACTGGACAAACCGCAGCTTTGACTATATGCACCTTTATTGGCAAAGTGTCATAGCATGCATTTTAAAAATGTCTATTTACTTATTCTATTTCTGGCTGCACTGAACCTTGGTTGCCGTGCAGGAGCTTCCTCTAGCTGTGCTGAGCAGGGGTTCCTTACCCTTTGTTGTGGTTTGTGGGCGTTTCATTGCGGTGTCTTCTCTTGCTGTGGAGCACAGGCTCTGGGGCGTGTGAGATGAATAGTTGTGGCAAAGGGGCTTTGTTGCTCTGCTGCACGTGAGATCTTCCCAGACCAGGGATCAAACACTTGTCCCCTACATTGGCAAGTGGATTCTTAACTACTGGACCACCAGGGAAGTCCTTGATAGGGCATTATCGTAGTCTTCAAGAAATATCAAGGGGGGAAAATGAATAATAGTTTCCTTAGTTCAACCAATCTGAAACAAGCAAGCAAAATCAGTAAATGAGTAACATTCTGTAATGAAGCATCCTCTGGATGTGGGTGAGTATGCACAGCACATGTGTGTATGTGTGTGTGTGTGTTGGCAGAGATGTGCAATATTTTTAAAAATAGCTTCAAAAAGACGCTTTCTGCTAATTTTATGTAAAACACCAACAGCAATTTTCTGTGAAACTTCAATAGGCAGGGAATTGGAAAGCAAATCCTGATGAATGTCTTTTGATGAAGGTAGAACTGTACTGCTAAATATACCATGTTTAGTTAAACAAGTGACTGATATATTTTTATTTGGACAACTAAATCTTGATTCAGTTCAGTTCAGTCGCTCAGTCATGTCTGACTTTGCGACCCCATGAATTGCAGCACGCCAGGCCTCTCTGTCCATCACCAACTCCCAGAGTTCACTCAGACTCGCATCCATCTAGTCCGTGATGCCATTCAGTCATCTCATCCTCTGTCGTCCCCTCTCCTCCTGCCCCCAATCCTTCCCAGCATCAGAGTCTTTTCCAATGAGTTAACTCTTTGCATCAGGTGGCCAAAGCACTGGAGTTTGAGCTTCAGCATCATTCCTTCCAAAGAAATCCCAGGGCTGATCTTCTTCAGGATGGACGGGTTGGATCTCCTTGCAGTCCAAGGGACTCTCAAGAGTCTTCTCCAACACCACAGTTCAAAAGCATCAGTTCTTCGGTGCTCAGCTGCCGGAAGCCAGCATGAGGAATTCCACCCATGACAAGGTCATGCGGCATGAGATCTGAGGTGCAAGGTCTAATCAGATCTCAGGTTTTCCCCCTGGAATTTCCTAAGCATCCAAACCCCGAAAAATAAAAATCTGCCGGCTTTTGTTCTCTGCTTCTCTACTCTTCTAATACACTCCGGAAAAAGTCATCTCTAAGCTTTGGTCTTCTGCATTTGAAAGGGATGTTTCAGTTAAACCTCCTCTGGTAGTTCTCTAGCTTGCCTAACAAGTTCCTGGACCCCTTACAGCTTGTGAATTGCTTGCAGCCCCCAGCCAGGAGAGGCCCAAAGCTTGAAAGCATCTTAAAGACACAGAACCTTTTCTAAAGAGTTAAAAACCATATTGGTGACAGGTTTTCACTGTTGATTCAATGATTGCCGCCAGGCCTCCATATTCTTTATCTTTTAGGCACCTGGGAAGATGTTAATCAGTGTAAACGGGGTATGGAAAAAGATATATAGTAGTTTTGATGTTAGCAACACTAGACTTTTGAGTTAATTACTTTTCTTTTATTATAAATCACTGTACTCCTTTCACTTGTTATAAATTGTTGTATCTTTGCTATGTAAGAATGTAACTTTATTTAGTGCTTTCTGAGAGCAGCGCCAAACTTTGGGAAGATCAACACAAATAAGTATTCTGGTTGACAAACCCTTATCAGAAAAAACGTGTAATTGGCCCTTCTGGCAGAAGATGATGTAAATTACCTAAGACTTGTGTTTGCAGGTCAGGTATGCAGAGAGAAAAGCCTGGTTTTGATAAGAGTCTAAACTGCTAACGCTGCATAACTTTGTGTTACCCATTGATCTCCATGTATTATCAAATATGTAAATAGCCCCTTGAACAATAAACAGACTGGACCAGTTTTCCGGACTAGTGTCTCGGCCTAGTTTCTTGGGAATCTGGCTCCCCCCATGTCTCTTTCTCTCACCCCTTTCCCCTCTCCTTCCTTCTCCTCTTTACTCTAATTTCAGGCTGAATTCCCATCTGGAGCGGGCGGCTCACCAAGTCTGCTTACTTGCCCTGGCCCTAAGATCCGTAAGAGAGAGTGCCCAAGGTGGAGCACTCTCCGCTATTCGAGCGGGTGCCGGCGGCCCAGCGTAGATGGTGCAAGCTCCTTGTCTGGAACTTTATTGGCCTTCCCCATAAACCAAGTTATTCAGCCTCTTTTCTCCACTTAATTTTCCTACTATACTATTTCTTCTTAATCTCTTTTCTACTTCTATATAAGTAAGTCTTTTCCCTGCTGACGCCGTCCATGCTTCGAATTCCCTGGATCCACCGGGGCTGGACCCCGGCACTCAGCATTCTTCACAGTCCGACTCTTGCATCCATACATGACCACTGGAAAAACCATAGCCTTGACTAGACGGACCTTTGTTGGCAAAGTAATGTCTCTGCTTTTAAATATGCTGTCTAGGTTGGTCACAACTTTTCTTCCAAGGAGTAAGCGTCTTTTAATTTCATGGCTGCAGTCACCATCTGTGGTGATTTTGGAGCCCCCCAAAATAAAGTCTGACACTGTTTCCACTGTTTCCTCATCTATTTCCCATGAAGTGATGGGACCAGATGTCATGATCTTTGTTTTCTGAATGTTGAGCTTTAAGACAATTTTTCACCCTCCTCTTTCACTTTCATCAAGAGGCTTTTTAGTTCCTCTTCACTTTCTGCCATAAAGCTGGTGTCATCTGCATATCTGAGGTTATTGATATTTCTCCTGGCAATCTTGATTCCAGCTTGTGTTTCTTCCAGTCCAGCGTTTCTCATGATGTACTCTGCATAGAAGTTAAATAAGCAGGGTGACAATATACAGCCTTGACGTACTCCTTTTCCTATTTGGAACCAGTCTGTTGTTCCATGTCCAGTTCTAACTGTTGCTTCCTGACCTGCCTACAGATTTCTCAAGAGACAGGTCAGGTGGTCTGGTATTCCCATTTCTTGAAGAATTTTCCACAGTTTATTGTGATCCACACAGTCAAAGGCTTTGGCATAGCCAATAAAGCAGAAATAAGTGTTTTTCTGGAACTCTCTTGCTTTTTCGATGATTTAGCAGATGTTGGCAATTTGATCTCTGATTCCTCTGGCTTTTCTAAAACCAGCTTGAACATCTGGAAGTTCACGGTTCATGTATTGCTGAAGCCTGGCTTGGAGAATTTTGAGCATTACTAGCGTGTGAGATGAGTGCAATTGTGCAGTAGTTTGAGCATTCTTTGGCATTGTATTTCTTTAGGATTGGAATGAAAACTGACCTTTTCCAGTCCTGTGGCCACTGCTGAGTTTTCTGGCATATTGAGTGCAGCACTTTCACAGCATCATCTTTCAGGATTTGAAATAGCTCAACTGGAATTCCATCATCTCCACTAGCTTTGTTCGTAGTGATGCTTTCTAAGGCCCACTTGACTTCACATTCCAAGATGTCTGGCTCTAGATTAAGGATCACATCATCATAATTATCTGGGTCGTGAAGATCTTTTTTTTACAGGTCTTCTGTGTATTCTTGCCACCTCTTCTTAATGTCTTCTGCTTCTGTTAGGTCCATACTATTTCTGTCCTTTATCGAGCCCATCTTTGCATGAAATGTTCCCTTGGTATCTCTAATTTTCTTGAAGAGATCTCTAGTCTTTCCCATTCTGTTGTTTTCCTCTATTTCTTTGCGTTGATCACTGGGGAAGGCTTTCTTATCTCTTCTTGGTATTCTTTGGAACTCTGCATTCAGATGCTTATATCTTTCCTTTTCTCCTTTGCTTTTCACTTCTGTTCTTTTCACAGCTATTTGTAAGGCTTCCCCAGACAGCCATTTTGCTTTTTTGCATTTCTTTTCCATGGGGATGGTCTTGAACCCTGTTTCCTCTACAATGTCACAAACCTCCGTCCATAGTTCAGCAGGCACTCTATCTATCAGGTCTAGTCCCTTAAATGTATTTCTCACGTCCATAATCAAATCATAAGGATTTGATTTAGGTCATACCTGAATGGTCTAGTGGTTTTCCCTACTTTCTTCAATTTAAGATTTAAAATGTTGATTACTGTTGTCATATCCATATTGTTGGGGCACACACATGATTTTTCTGGACTCTGGCTTCTCTTCAGTAACTACCATTTTCATTTTTATGACATTTTTCAGTTTACAGCATAATACCACATGTGTCAGAGAAGGAAACCAAACCTCAGACAGGTTAGATGATTTACCTGAAGTCACAGTCACCAAATATTAGAGCCAGGACGTGAACACCAGTCTTCTGCTACTTCTCTGTGTATTGATGGCAGTGGGTGCTGGCTAGGAGTCTGAGCTGCAATGCAGGTTATGCCAAGCTTTCAGTTTTTAACATGTGGAGGTTGTTTTACTTGATTCACATTTTACAAAAAAACAAACCCAGGGCAAAAAATCAATTAGAAAAACATTCTATCGACTGTGAGGTACTTAAATAGAAAGACCCTGTGTATTAAGCCAACATTCAGTTGAAGTGTCTCAGTGAGGGGTTCTCATCCCAGCCTTGACATTTCCCCCTTGGTGGCTTCCTCAATTTTAGAATTGGGTTTTGAAGCAGTTTTTCAGTTCGGCTCAAATGAATCCCCCGGGGAATTCTTAAAGATGAGCTCATATATATGAAAGAATTGTTTCTGATTGACACACTTTAATGAACAACATCTGTGATGCTCTAGAAGTGAAAATAATCACCCATTATCTCCTTGTTCTAAATAAACATTTGTATGAAGCTGCTCTAAATTACAGCATTTTTGTTGTCATATGCCTACCTCAGGAGACAGCTAATGAAGCCCAAGCCACTCAGGGCCATCCTGAGATGAGGTGGCTGTCAGGGTTTGGGGACTGCCCTTCATCGCCACATGGGGGACCACTCCCAGGCAGTCCACGGGCTCCTGGACTAAATTACTCTATGTTCCAAATGAGATCCAGATGTCAGTTACAGTTTCTCAGCCTCATAGGATGAGGAAACTTGCCTGAATCTCCTGGTCCCTGAAACTGCACTGTAGCAATTGCACAGCCCATGGCATCCTGAACCAGCCCTTGAATTCCAAGGAAACCAAACCGGCTCAGAGTTTCCTCCTGGAGTTGGCTTCTGTGCAGTGTCTGTTCCTAATATTGGTCTCAGTCCTTCGTCCTAGATTTCCTCCACCTTTCTTGCCTTTTAATTCCTCTTGAATATTCTCTTTCTTGCTTTTTATGTTCCTCGTGGCCTCTGAGGTTCTGTTCTCTGATAAGCATCATGCTTCTGCCCACAGCATCCTGTCCTTCCATGGAGGCACCATCTTTCATTTTCTCTCTGAGACTGTTGCGCTCATGTTCAGTTGCTTCAGTAGTGTCCAACTCTTTGCGACACCGTGGACCATAAGCCATCACATCCATGGGATTTCGCAGGCAAGAATCCTGGAGTGGGTTGCCATTTCCTTCTCCAGAAGGAAGGATCTTCTCAACCCAGGGATCAAACCTGGACCTCCTGCAAAGCAGGCACATTCTTCACCATCTGAGCTGCCAGGGAAGCCCTGTGTGGGGTGACAGGTGACTGTATAAATTTAAACTGAAATGAATACAAATACAAAATTTAACTCCTTCCATTGCCCTTGTCACATTTGAAGCATTAAAGGGCAGAACTGACTTCTGAGTGGTTGGGCGGCTCGCATAGATTCCCATCCTCTTTTCAGGAAGCTGTAGGGCGCTGCCCTAGTTCTAGCCCCCTTCAGGAAGGCAAGCCTCATCCCCCTAGTCTGGGCTGGTGCTCCTGGGATTAATGTCTCTGTGGCTCAACCTCTCCAGAAAGAAAGCTCCAGGGTTTCCTGGTGTGGAGGCAGGGGGCTCTGCTTCTCCAGCAGTCTGATTCCTGCAGTTCCTCCCTAGGCAGCGACCTCACCCTGCTGCTGTTCAGTCGCTCAGTCATGTTGACCTCATGGACTGCAGCACGCCAGACCTCCCTGTCCATCACCATCTCCTGGAGCGTGCTCAAACTCATGTCCATCGAGTCGGTGATGCCATCCAACCATCTCATCCTCTGTCGTCCCCTTCTCCTCCCGCCTTCAATCTTTTCCAGCATCAGGGTCTTTTTCAATGAGTCAGCTCTTCGCATCAGGTGGCCAAAGTATTGGAGCTTCAGCATCAGTTCTTCCGATGAATATTCAGGGTTGCTTTCCTTTAGGATGGACTGCTTGGATCTCTTTGCAGTCCAAGGGACTCTCAAGAGTCTTCTCCAGCAGCACAGTTTGAACGCATCAATTCTTTGGCGCTTGTCCTGGACCCTCCTCATTCTGTGATGATGTGACTTAACCCCCTCTTGTTGCCTCACTGCAAGCACTTTATTTACACTGTCTGCACTCTGCTCATCAGTTACCACTCACCCATCTCCTAGAATTTTGTTGACATCCTTTATTCATATTGTCTCTCCCTCTGTCTGTGTCTCCTTTGTGGTTTTATGAGCTTTGTATCCATTGAAAGTGAAAGTGAAAGTGAAGTCCTGACTCTTTGCGACCCCATGGATCATAGCCTATCAGGCTCCTCCATCCATGGGATTTTCCAGGCAAGAATACTGGAGTGGGTTCCCATTTCCTTCTCCAGGGGAACTTCCTGACCCAGGGATCAAACCCAGGTCTCTTGTATCCATTACCCTCCTGGCATGGCGGCTCAGGAGGACCCATAGCTTGTCGTGTGGGCTCTACCCGCCATGTTCGACCTGGAAGGACTGTTCCTTCCCCTTATCTGTGTCACAGGCCTCAGGCAAGGAAGTGAACTCTGAGGAAATTTTTTTTAAACTGGAGATGAAAGAAGGCAAAATTATCACACCAGTAGCTGAAGCCACCAATGGCCTGAGACTTTCAGTAAGCAGGGTGGGGATGAGCTTAAGACACTTGCTTCCCGCCTCAGTTTGGATGGCAACTTTTCCATGGTCATGAGGTTGAACCTGATTCCAAACGTTTCGATGCAAGGAGGATTTGCGGAGTGTGCACTACTTCAGGCAGATTACAAATGTCCTCATTCATTAAAGATAAACTCGCCAGGCTCCTCTGTGCATGGGATTTCCCAGGCAAGAATACTGGAGTGGGTTGCCATTTCCTTCTCCAGGATTTCCCAGGCAAGAATACTGGAGTGGGTTGCCATTTCCTTCTCCAGGGGATCTTCCAGATTCAGGGGTTGAACCCGGGTCTGTTGCCTCTCCTGCATTGGCAAGCGGGTTCTTTATCAGCTGAGGCACCAGGAAAGCCATAGGAACTGACACTACTCTGGTACTTCAGAGTATATCCACCCATTCAGTAAACACTTATTTAGTAGGTTTAGGTGCCTGACCTCCTTTCCTTAAATAACAGCACTGATAATAGCATGACAACCATTTTTAATAGCTGATAATGTAAAAATCCTCAGAAATAGCCAATTTTCTCACATATTTCCACCAGTTTTCTGTGTTCTTTTATAAAATTAACAAACACCATAAAGATAGGGCTTAACCATACAATTTAGATTAACCCGAATTTTGAAATCATTGGAATCTGAAACAAAGGTTTCCCTTCAGTACTTTTTGGGTGTTTTAAAAATCTTATTCTGTTCATTCTTTCCTGCAGCTGAAAACAAGATTGATCTTTCAGATCGATGTTCCTGCAAGTCTCTCTCTCTGTGTCGCTTTCTCTCTTCCCAAACAGCTTCTGCAAGGTGGCAGGTTAAGGAGACTGCACTGCTTTTCTGGACTTGAACTTTGCCCCTGGAGGTCTCATTTTACTAGTGTTTCCAGCTCTATATGGGGTCAGGGTCTGGGTCTATAGCGAGGATATGTTCTGACAAATTTCAGAAGTAACCAGGTCAGACCACGCCTTCCATGAACTCTCAGTTCCATGAACTCTAGTCCACTCACAACCAACAGCTCCTTCCTCTCTGGTTTACTTGTTTCCTCCTGCTTTCTATTGCTCCGGTTGCAACCCAAGTTCATGTTGGTTTCACTATGTTTTACTACTTGGGACCCAATTATAGCTTCTATTTTCCAGTCTTTCCCTGTGCAAACTTGCCATGGTCCCCCCAACCCTGATGAACCTGCAGGCTCCAGTGGGTATCAGTGCTCATAGGTCAGCAGATCCAATGACCTTTTTGTAAGCCTTCGTTCAGACCTTTCAAGCCTTCAACATTGCTACCCATTCTCTCTTTACCTCTGACTTCTCTTGTATATTTCATGGTTCGCCTTTCTCCTTCTCGTCTCAACTCCCTAGTGTCTGCCTCCATCACAGCTGTTCTTGCCCTTCTCTAGGAGTCCAACGTCATCCCCTTCATTCTCTCTTCAGTCCTTACCTATGTGCCCTCCACACAACACAGGTGACTCCTACATAGATGTCAAACCCTGACCTCTCTTGCCAGGTCCTGTCCCACATCCCAAACTTCATCCTGGCATCAGCAGTGATTCTGTTCCCTCAGCCTCAACACCCTTGAGCTTGAGTGTACATCATTTGCAAAGATGCATCTCATCTCAATTTCTCCAACTCCTTTGAAAGGAAGTGAAAGTCACTCAGTCGTGTCCCACTCTTCGCTGTTGCATGGACTAGAGTCTGCCAGGCTCCTCTCTTCATGAAATTCTTCAGGCAGAAATGAAGTGCATTGCCATTTCCTCCTCCAGGGGATCTTCCCAACTCGGGGATTGAACCTGGGTCTTCTGCATCGCTGGCAGATTCTTTACGTTCTGAGCCACCAAGGAAGCCCCCAACCCCTTTCAGTTCAGTTCAGTTCAGTCTCTCAGTCATATCCGATTTTTTGCGACCCCTTTGCAGAGCCCTGACAGAGCCACCAGGGAGGCCTAGTAGGTACCTCCCTCTCAGTCTTCCTCACCGTCTCGCCAAAGCCAGCCCAGCTTCCAAGGCTCAGGTCAACTGTCCTTCACCCTGGAGCTTTCCCCAGCGCTCTTCACATACTGCGCTCATGTCCACCTCTTGGCTCAGAATAGACATTCTTTTATACCCCCTGGACCACCTCGGCCCCTTTTCATTTCTACTCTGCCTTCTGTTAGCATTCACTGTTTGGTTCTGAAGTTCTGTTTGACAAAGAACCATGGACTGGACTTTAAATCCTTGGACCCTGAATGAAGATTTATGTTGTCCGGGCTTATCCTCAGGAAAATTAAATACACTGAACAGGCAAGTATTTATTGGCAGATTTGAGCAGCACCAATGGATCAAGTCCACCAAATCATAAAATATAACATAGAAGTGAAAATTCCACTTTACCTAAAATACAGCTAGAAAAATATTAATGGGAATAGTGGTCAAGTTTAATGCCACTAGCTCCTAAATTTTACTCTTACCTTAAAACATACTTCTTTTCAGTATGTGACCAAATACAAAATAATAGCAAGATCAGATGATGTTGATGATCAATAAAGTTAAAATGAGTTTTGCAGTTTGGCCCAAATCTATAAATTGAGATGACATTTTCATGGAATTAATCAAATAGAATTATTCTCCCTAAGAAACAAAAGCCTGCAAAATTTGGGTTGCCTGGGTTTTTCTCACCTATGATGAACAAATGTGTTAGGAGGACTAATGTCCTACTTTTGCTATTCTGTGTGAAGGGCTTTGTTGCTTAGAGGCGTCAACTAAGTAGATGCCTGTGGAATTTGAGAGTAGCTTCCATTTTTAGCCAAGTTAAGCCTCAGTGGTTTGAATGTGGAGTGCAGTCATTAATAGTGTTTGCATAACTAACGTACAAACTTCTTTTCCTTCATGGAAGATTGAAACATCTAGTTCTCCAGAATTCCCAGTGCCTTTCAGGCCATGGAGTCCTCCCACCCACCTGCTTTCTTCTCTGGGCAATTTTCAGGTTTCCAAAGTTGGTGCTGCCTTTCATCAGCCCTGTGGACTGGAGGAGGAGGTGCCTTCTATTAACAATCATGATACAAATTTCTTCCTAAACGTTTAAGTGTGAAGGAGAAAATGGTTAACTGGAAGAGAACTTCAGTGAACTTATAGATTTTTAGTAGCTTCCCTCCTCACCAGAAACCCCCTGGCTCTTGAGCATGGTGTGAAAAAATATGGCAGGTCAGTGGTCTGAGCTCTTTCCAGACAGAATTCCCTAATAAAGGAGACTAGACATGAGTAAGCCCAGAGAGGCACAGCAAACGCATGATGGACTTGGTCTGAAAACCAGCAATCCCAGACGGAGACACGCCTGTCCTTCCTTCTGTGGACAATCCCATGACCTCACGTTGCCCTGTGTCATCTATGTCCCTCAAGCCAACAACTGTTTTCAGCAAAGTGGAGCCCATCATATGTAGCCTTCAACTGCAGAGTCTTTTTGGCGAGTTTTTATAGGACTGTTTTGCCCACATTCCTGTCTCCTAAATTTGCTGTGCTTTTTCCTGAATCGGAAAGGACGCTTCTGAAATTCAGCTCACCTTGTGGTTGAATTAAGTCAGGTGATGATAATAAGAGCAATGTGTGAGAGCAGCGAGTTATATAGCTTTTTTTCTCTGCCACAATTAACAGTTCTCACAGTGCCCGAGAGCGCTGTTTAAAACGACAGTTTCACCTGGAGTGCCCGGGCCCTTTGTTGTGCGTCAGCTAGCAGGATTGCATGTATTTATGCAGAAAGAGACAAATCAGGGAGAAGAGCCATAGGAGAGCAAGAGGGAGAACAGGGTTTGTTTCTTCCAGTCAACGGTAAAGAAGTGGGCTGAGCAGTCATGAAGCTGTCAGAGGACTCTGCTGGGAACCCTGGTGCAAGCAGATCCAACCAGTCTATCCTAAAGGAGATCAGTCCTGGGTGTTCGTTGGAAGGACTGATGTTGAAGCTGAAAGTCCAATACTTTGGCCCTGATGTGAAGAGCTGACTCATTGGAAAAGATCCTGATGCTGGGAAAGATTGAGGGCAGGAGGAGAAGGGGATGACAGAGGGTGAGATGGTTGGATGGCATCACCGACTCAATGGACATGAGTTTGGGTGGACTCCGGGAGTTGGTGATAGACAGGGAGGCCTGGCGTGCTGTGGTTCATGGGGTCGCAAAGAGTCAGACATGAATGAGCGACCAAACTGAACTGAACTGAACTGGTGCCCCAACTCAGTCAGTTTCACAAACTCCATTCTCTGCATTGCCTTATCACCTTGAACTGCTTCTATTGGCCGTGTTGGCAAGATTCTTACTGAGAGGCAAGTTGGAAGCTGGTGGATTCCTGGACCTGCAGTCAGGGGGAAATTCCACACACTACAGGAAATGGGAAGTACCTTGGTATTTCAGTTTCTTTCTATATATAGGCAACCCACTCCAGTGTTCTTGCCTGGAGAATCCCAGAGATGGGGGAGCCTGGTGGGCTGCCGTCTATGGGGTCACATGGAGTCGGACACGACTGTAACGACTTAGAAGCAGCACAGTATATAAAATATATATGATAAATATATCCATAACAGTATTGGCCAAAAAGTCCGTTTGGGTTTTTCTGAAACATAGAAAACCCAAAAGAGCTTTCTGGTCAATCCTATGTGTATGTGTGGGTAAGTAAGTAAGTGTTAGTCGCTCAGTCATGCCCGACTCTTTGTGACCCCATGGACTGCAGCCCACCGAGCTCCTCTGTCCATGAGATTTTCCAGGCAAAGATGCTGGAGTGAGTTGCCATTTCCTTCTCCAGGGGATCTTCCTGACCCAGGGACTGACCCGTGTCTCCTGCACTGCAGGCAGCTTCTTTACTGACTGAGCTGCAAAGGAAGCCCGTATGTGTGTGTTCTTGGCTGGATTTGCTGGCAGTCACGCTAGGGTAAACCACAGACTTCACTGCTTCTCTAGTGTGGGTTGTTATCTGAAGTCTCCTGTGGTCACTGGGTGGTGAGCGTCTTCAGATACTGGTGCGCATGCACCTTTTCCCCCTGACAGCCTTGCTCCCGAGTTCACGGGGGTGCAATAAGAGGAGGTTCCATCATCTTTTCCCTCCATAAACTCTGCGGTCCCTCCAGTGACAGGAGTGGCTGCTTCTTGTCCTGGCAAAGTCCAGCTCTGGCCTTGGGTACTGGACTCCACCCTTTCTCCTTTATTCCAGCGTTTGGCTCCTAAAATACTCCCTTCCCATCTTCCATAATCAAATTTTAGTTTTTTACAATGTCATATGCATCAACATTTAAAAACACTATTTTTTTCCCTTTAAAAACATCCTTTTCCGGGATGATCATCCCTCCAGCTACTAGTTCACTTCACTATGGCCCTTTAAAGCAAATCTCCTAAGAAGAGTGGTCTTTTCTTGTCTTTGCTTTTTTACCTCTCATTCTCATTTGAGTGTATTTCAAGCAAAACTTACACCCAATAGTCTCACTGAAATCATTATTATTATCAAGATGGCAAAGCTCATGGTCCTTCTAGTTCTCAGTATCATTTAGCAGATTATATGTATTATATATAAATGGAATGTGTCCTAACAGAGAAATGGAAAATCTTACACTAAACAAAAGTGGATATAATTTTAAAATTTCTTGTCTATCACCACAACCTCAGATTATCTTTTGTTAGTATCTCAATGCGAGATGATGAAGTCTTGGCCCATGAAATGTTTGGGGTGGGTGTCCTTAACATTGTTGATAAAGGGACAGCCAAGGATAAAACCATTTTAATACAAAGTAGTTTGGTAATTTACTGGAATTTGCTTCTGTTATTGAATGTTACTCTGAAAAATTGAATCACAGAAAATCTAAGGCGTTTATGTTATTTTTGTTTCTTTTTAATAGACTGAAGAAGTCAGATCCTATTTGGGAACCTCTAGTCTAGAAAAGTCGGAGAAGGCAATGGCACCCCACTCCAGTACTCTTGCCTGGAAAATCCCATGGATGGAAGAGTCTGGTAGGCTGCAGTCCAAGGGGTTGCTGAGAGTCGGATACGACCGAGCAACTTCACTTTCAGTTTTCACTTTCATGCATTGGAGAAGGAAATGGCAACCCACTCCAGTGTTCTTGCCTGGAGAATCCCAGGGATGGGGGAGCCTGGTGGGCTGCCGTCTATGGGGTCGCACAGAGTTGGACATGACTGAAGCGACTTAGCAGCAGCAGCAGTCTAGAAAAATAGGCCCCACCAGCTGATTGAAAGGGTGGGAGTCAGGTAACAGAATAGGACTTTGGATATCCAGGAAAATGTGCTAAAACTTTGGGGGGAAAACGACCAGAGGAGAATGAAGGGGGACTGAAAGAAATCCCTCCTTATTTTCCCACTGCTTGAAGTCAAGGAAATCAGTTCTGTATATTCATTGCAAGGACTGATGTTGAAGCTGAAACTCCAATATTTTGGCCACCTGATGCAAAGAACTGACTCATTTGAAAAGACCCTGATGCTGGGAAAGATTGAAAGTGGGAGGAGAAGGAGATGAAAGAGGATGAGGTGGTTGGATGGCATCACTGTCTCAATGGATATGAGTTTGAGTAAACTCTGGGAGTTGGTGATGGGCAGGGAGGCCTGGTATGCTGCGGTCCATGGGGTGGCAAAGAGTTGGACAGGACTGAGCGACTGAACTGCACTGAGGTCAGCCAGGTGGGGCTTCCTATACTCCATGGTGAGGATTACCATTGTGTTCAAAATGCCCTATCGTTAGTCTACATTTCCAGTTTTTCCTGAGACACTTGCAATGAATAAATGCCCATGACAGTTTTGGTCAAACAACGATCCAAGTACTATTCTAGCACAGAGTCTAATTTTAACATTTGTAAGATGTTGCTCTTTTCCAGAGATCCTATATTTAGCTAACTATTTAGGGAAGGAATGTGCAATTTAATTTTTTTTATTTCAGAAATTTTTGAAAGCTCAGTTTATAAGTAGAAATGTTTTCTACTTATAATGTTTCCTTCTTAAGGAGGAAGGAAAAAGGCTCCTCTCATAGTTAGCAGCCTTTTTGTCCTAGACTTGATGTTTCTGACAGTAATTTTTTGGGTTTATAATCTGCTAACTATGAAATGGTCCAATGGGAAATCTATGCATTTTTTTTTAATGTTGGTGTTACCTCTTAGCATAATGTGGTCAGGATTGGGCAAGAGGAAAAAAAGACCATTGGACTGTCAGGAAATTCCCAGAAATCATTCTCATATTAATTGTTCATTAGGGCACACTGACTTTATTTACTTTCATGTGGATGCAGGCATGAATGAATCTGGAAAACTTACTTGTTTCATAAAGGACTTCAAATGGCAATTTTTATTCTTTAATTTATTTTGAGTTCTTTTTGGAGAAACTCTGAATAATGTACGAGGTAGCATTTTGCATGTTAATGATACTTTCTTAAACTTCCAGCTTATAGGAGCTGATCTTTTCCTGAGTTCAGAGTATTTCTGTAAATGATGTGTTAGAAAGTAAAAGAGCAGTGAATTTTACCTTCCCCATTTTAGACTAGAGGAGAGCTGACATTCAAGCAATGTAAATGTCAACCGAAGTCCAGGTGAGCTGGTTTTGCTTCCAAGCTTTAGTCGCGAATCCAGATGGATTCTGGAAATAAAGTCTCACACAGGTGATCATGGAATTTTAGACTCACAGGATCTTTCTGCAGGGAAGTTACTTGCTTTAGACTTCGGTTTCTCTTTTTTCATCAGATTCTGATTATCTAAGAGAAAAGAGATTGGTCGTTTCCCTAAGATACTTGATGAAGGGAAACATTTCAACTTTATCAGGTCTTCTTGTCTGGAAAGTTGATCTTCCATCACCTCCTCTCCACCTCTGTGATCGGAAAGTCCAATGACTCCTTTAAAAATGCATATGGACAGGGCTTCCCTGGTGGCCCAGTGGTTAACACTTCCCATTCCAGTGCAGGGAGTGTGAGTTCGGTCCCTGGTTGGGGTGCTAAGACCCCACATACCTCATGGCCAAAAAAGCAAAACACGAAACAGAAGCAATATTGGAATAAATTCAGTAAAGACTATAAAAATGGTCCACATCAAAAATCTTTAAAAGAAATGCACATGGATTTGGTACTTGAAATATATTTGAAGGCTATTTCCCTCAATAAGGTTTAAGCATGATCAACTCTTTCAATTAATTTCAAAATTTCCGAATGGGAACAGTGAGTTGATTTCCTGGCTGTCACTACTACAAGTGACTTTAAATCATTTTATTTCTATTAGTATTACAATGGTAATTGTGCAATAATATTGAAAAAATCACCCCATGTTGGTATGTCTATGACATGATTTTAATAAATATAAATGATGCACATTGGAAGATATTCATTCTATGAGAAAAGAAGTTAGATATTTGGATGAGCCTGGAATATTCTAGGTAATTTGGTGATTTACTAATACACTGTTAGTGATCCTTTTCAGGTCAGACAAATGGAAAGTAATGTCCTGGTTGAACTTCACAATGGCTTATATAGAAACCCTGTTTTTAAATTATGGGGGGCTGTCCGCTGTTTACAGGTCATAGTCTCAATTGCCTCTGCGTGTGGCACAGCCTAGTTCATCCTCATAAAAGTGGCCAACCCCTTAATAATCCCCTTTAAAACTATTTCACTTCTATTTGTCTATGGTCAGTTTCTGGTGTTTCCAGATGAGCATTGTCACAATCGTTAGCTTTTGCCCACTTACACTCCCAACCTGTGGCCTGTTTGCTGGAGTTGCTGATGGCATTCTGTAATTGACAGTTCGGGGCTGTGGAGACAGCAGATACACACGAGGGCTCCACATCCCAGGGGCACGTCCCTCCATGGATTACAACGCAGGGACGAATGAATTAGTAGCTATCTCTGATGGAGACTGTTAAAAAGACAGGCACCAGTTAGGGGAATAATTCAAGTCTGCCCAAAACAACATCTGGTAATAGTGCTTCATGAATTTCTCCTCCAAAGAGTGCTACTTTCAAACTACAGACAAGGAAAAAATAACCTCAGTGTATGTTAATTTCCCGAAGCCTGTCTTCAGCTCCTGATGTGCAATACATTCGTGAACAGCAGAGCACAGTAAATGACAATTCTTTGTTTCCAAGGGTATAATCAATTTCTTCCTGTTCTAAATCAGGTATATCAAGCCTGGTTTCCGCCTCTCCTGATGGTTCTCTGTTGAATAACAATGCGTTACATCCCGTATAAAACACCATATGCTGGGTTTCAGGGAAACAGGCAACAGCAATAACAACCCTTCAGAGATGACAGGTGACTCTCCCGAGAACACAGGCATAGTGGGCGGGGGTTGAGCATGTGCAGAAACTTGGGGTATATTTACTGAAATAATAGAGGAAAAACAATAGTCAGAGTGGGACAGAAATGCTAAAAACAAGAAGAGATTTCCTGAGACGCTGGAAAAGCCTCCTGTTGCTCTGAGATGAGGACTGCATGAGCACAGTGTTCACTGCGTCCTCCTGCCCCACGGCAGGCCCTGTCCTCCTCCTAAGCAAGAGGACGGTCCCTTCCAGTGTCTGTTTGCATCTAGCATGTGTGTTTGCTTTTAAATGATGGACGATTAATTCCTTTGTGTGTATTTCAGTCAGTCACCTGCTGGATGTAGTCTTTGATCAAACTGTTTTATTACCAAATAGGAATTGAGTTGTCCGCCTGTCCACCCTACTCATGGCGTTAGCGTGTGCCAGGTTCAAAACCAAAGGCATCAGCAACAGTAACCTGCCCTTCTCAAGGTGTGTGCCCCAAGGGAGGAAAAGCTTCCTTTCTTTGCAGAATGTCTTGATTTCTCCTTTATCTGACAGTAGCATACTACATAGAAAAAAAGTTCTGTACACTGTGCTGCGAACGTTTACCTACACGTGCGTAACAAACAACGTGTGCTCTGTAAGATTCTCCTGTCCACCCTTTGGTCTGAATGCAGCAAATGCAAATGTAGCGCCAACAAGAGCCTAAGCCTCAGAATTAAACAGGAAGCAGACAGACTTGCGTTATGCAGCGAACTGTCTTCCAATGAAAAGAGAATACATACCAGCCCTCAAGTAATTGCCAAATTGAATCATCTGTTTATAAGCTGTAGGATGAAGAGTAAAGAAAGGTGGGAAATGGTACCCAGGAACCCATTTTCAGGGCAGGAATCGCGACACAGTTGCAGAGAATGGACTTGTGAGCACAGGTTGGGGAAGAGGGAGGGGAGGATTGAGAGAGTCGTGCTGCCTCACATATGCAACCGTGTGTGAAACAGACGGCTAGTGGGAAGCCGCTGCGTGCACAGGGAGCTCAGCTCAGCGCTCGTGATGACCCAGAGCGGTGGGCTGCAGAGTGGAGGGGAGACTTAAGAGGGAGGTGGTATGTCTAATCATGACTCGTTGGCACTGATGTATGGCACAGACCGCCACAACTTTGTAAAGTAATTGTCCTCCAATTAAAAGCAAATTTAAGAAGTAAATGCTACCTAAATGTAGGTAAATAAATATAAACACTTTGCTGAAAATAATGTGGGAACTTAGAGTGTGCTTGAGGTCTATTTTCAGAAAGAGAACATTTCCATAGGGAAGGGTTTTAAGTGACCCTCGGAGGATTGTTGGAAGAGTGAGTTAAGAGTGAATCTGTGAGAACTCAGTAGGATGTGAGAACAGAAGACACAAATGTGGTTTGAAAGGTCCCCTTGGCTGGTTGCATCTATCAGAATTCTGTGGTACTTTCACTTTTTGTTCAGAGATTTTTTTTTTTTTTCTTTTGACCTGGAGCATTTTTAAAGTTTTTATTCAATCTGTTACAATATGGCTTCTGTTGTCTATGTTCTGGGATTTTGGCCCCCGATGCATGTGGGATGTTGGCTCCCCGACCAGGGGTGGAAACCGTACCTTCTGCATTAGAAGGCTAATCCTATCCACTGGACCAGCAGGGAAGTCCCCAGAAATGCATTCACTTTGATGAGGCATTTTGCTCAAAGGGATTACGGAATAATTTCTACACATAAAAGACATTAACAGGTTTGTTGATTGTGGTGCTGAAACATCTAGAAATAAATTTAATGTTCGAGTAGCTATGAAAAGGGTAAGAAATTGGATTCATGAATTATATCTCTATGAATCCATACAATCTGTAAAAATATTAGCATTTTAAATAAACATGAATATATTTCAAAACTGTTGAACTCTCCAATATCTTAGTATATTTGTGTGTTCATAAAAAAACATGTGGACATATACAGAGCTTAAACAAATCTGTCAGAAGTACCTAATTCTGTCTAGGGGGTTAAGGAGCAAATTAGGATGGAGAATAATTTCACATGAACTCATATGTATCTATGAATGGCTTTTTCTAAGTTTAGTGATATTTCTTCTTCTTGGAAAAATTTCAGTTAAATCTTTTTGACCTTCAACATTGTGGAAAATTGTATTCAGTTTCTTAAATAGATAAAGGACAATAGAAATTTTTTGTTTCATCATGTATCAATTTTAGTCACACATTTTTCAAGTAATGTGTTCGTTTCATCAGGAGTGTTAATCCTAGTAACATAAATCTGCTTATAGTTTCCTTGTGCTGTTTAGCTGTTGGATTTGTGGTGATAATTTGTTTTTTCCTTATTAATATTGATATCACAAATACACACAGGTATACACATGTATGTATTAATATATATATGCATATATATGTCTGTGTATACATGTTTTTGTATATATGAAATTTCACAATTTTTGACTTGCTATGCCAGGTCTTGTCTTTCAACATCCCTTAAGAGAACAGCTGTGAAGAGATACCCCACGTCCAAGGTAAGAGAAACCCAAGTAAGATGGTAGGTGTTGCAAGAGGGCATCAGAGGGCAGACACACTGAAACCATATCACAGAAAACTAGTCAATCTAATCACAC
>SJYQ01003532.1:211993-237962 GCA_006410935.1 Redunca redunca
AATTGATGCTTTTGAACTGTGGTGTTGGAGAAGACTCTTGAGAGTCCCTTGGACTGCAAGGAGATCCAACCAGTCCATTCTGAAGGAGATCAGCCTGAGATTTCTTTGGAAGGAATGATGCTAAAGCTGAAACTCCAGTACTTTGGCCACCTCATGCGAAGGGTTGACTCATTGGAAAAGACTCTGATGGTGGGAGGGATTGGGGGCAGGAAGAGAAGGGGACGACAGAGGATGGGATGGCTGGATGGCATCGCTGACTGGATGGACGTGAGTCTGAGTGAACTGTGGGAGTTGATGATTGACAGGGAGGCCTGGTGTGCTGTGATTCATGGGGTCACAAAAAGTCGGACATGACTGAGTGACTGAGCTGAACTGAACTGAACTAAGAGATCCATCCCCTTACTCTGTATTCAGTTCCATATATGTATCCCCCCATGGAATGCAGCATTTCCAGACCAGCTGTGAAGACCAGAATCAGAACTCGAACTCTCTGTACTGTGCTATACAAGTGGGAGAATTTAAACATTGCCGTTGACCTCTGTTACTACCAGCTAAGCCATAAATATTCACTAGTTGTGCCTTTCAAATTTGCCAACTGTAGCCCATTTGGAGGCCATGTCTATGTAGGAGCTAAAACATTTATTCTACTAAGTATCACTTAGGTAGGCTACAGTCCATGGAGTAGTGAAGAGTTGGACCCGACTGAGCTACTTCACTTTCACTTTTCACTTTCATGCATTGGAGAAGGAAATGGCAACCCACTCCACTGTTCTTGCCTGGAGAATCCCAGGGACGGCAGAGCCTGGTGGGCTTCCATCGATGAGGTCGCACAGAGCTGGACACAACTGAAGCGACTTAGCAGCAGCAGCAGCAGCAGGTCTAGTCCTCTTTTCCCAGGACTTGGACTAGATTTCTAAATTTTGGCCCAACCTTTCAAATAGATTTTATACTTTTTTCCCCCTTTCCCCCCCAAAGATCTATTGATTAGTTTTTGGCTGTGTGGGCCTTCTTTGCAGCGTGCTTTCTCGCGCAGCAGTGAGTGGGACTACTCTCTGTTTGCAGTGCTCAGGCTTCTCATCACAGCGGCTTGTCTTTGGAGCGTGGGCTCTAGGCGTGTGGACTCAGGAGTTGTGTTACACAGGTTAGTTTCCTTGAGGCATGTGGGATCTCCCCAGACCAGAAGTCAAGCCCCGTACCCTGCATTGGCAAAGTAACCCCTGCAGTTTCTTTATCACTTGCCCCTCAGGGAAGCCCCGTAAGTTCTACGTCTTGAGGATGCTAGATCTTTGGGATTGTAAAGGGGGGAGATCAGGTGCCCTGCCCAGAACAGTGGGAATGGCCTCTCCGTAGAAATACTAGCATCCATTGTTCTTTGATGCGTGGGAGGGGGGAAGACCATCCTTAGATGCTGTGAACAATGATAGCTTCCTGACTGAAGTGTCAATCATCTGTCCCTACCGTGCTGCACTGACTTCATGGAATGATGGATTGACCAAGGCTTATATGCTGGCCACCTTTGATCACTAGAGATAAAGTCACTAAGAAATACCAGTCCTTCAGCTCAATTGAAGAAGTGTTGGTGCTCTCAGAATATCCATTTTTTCCTCAGTTATGGCACATGGCATCTTACACTGTCTCTCTATGCAGTTCTGTGAATGGAATGCAAGTTCCTTTCCCTGTAGTCAATAAGATGCTTTCTAGGGACATCTTTTATGACCCAACTGCCTCCTTCCCTACAATAAGAGGATGCATAACCCTGTCCCCTGATGATTTAGTCATTTTTCTCCTTCTCCCCTGAACACCTCTAGGATGTCTCTATTTACTCCTCATGAGAATTGTTTCTGATGAACGCTTATCTTATTAAAGGCTTATTTTTTCTGGAGAGTTAAATTTAGCATGCATATTTGTGTCTTTTAAAATAGAGGACTTTTGTACAGAGACATGTAAGTCAGCTATGTATTAAACCAATTTATTTAAACCCTCAGAAATCAAATACTGCCAGACAGGACATGATTAGTGACCAGGAGAAATGAGATGGGAAAGGGAGTGTGACTGTGAGGAGAGAAGGACCATGGTGATCAGGAAAGTCATCTTTGTTTGGTGATCTTGATTCCATGCAGAAGATGTGTCTGGCCTCAGTGACTCTTTCTGCAGGTGAGTAAAACAGGACCAAAGTTTAGTAGAGCCAACAGTGCGTTGGCTGACAAGGGTGAGCCTCAGGCAACAGGATGTCCAAGCTACAGGAGCTGGTAGCTGATCCAACGGGCAGATTCCTGGGGGACCTCAATACTCCACATCTCTGAGATATGTGGGTCCATGTAGAATTTTGCCAAGGATGTTCATATGGGGTGACTTTCCCATTTGGAATTCATTCTAGGAGATTTCAGATTGCATGTTCATTGGAATGGTTCATCTAAAGGTTGTTTACAGACTCTGTGATTGGAGTCCGTGCCTCTAATTCCACATGTTTTGTCTTTTGGGTCTTCAAGAGTTAATTTTAATTTTATTTTGGAGTATACTTGATTAACAATGGTGTATTAGTTTCATGTGTTCAGTGATACAATTAGTTTATGCAGGCATGTATTAATATCTGTTCTTTTTCAGGTTCTTTATCTTTTTAGGTTTTCACAGAGTATTGAATATAGTTCCCTATGCTATATGGTTGGACCTTGCTGTCTGTCCATCCTGTAAATAATAATTTATATCTGCTAACCCCAAACTCCCAGTCCTTTTCGTCCCCAATCCTCCCACTTGGTAACCACAAGTCTGTTTTCTTTACCTGTGAGAATGTTTCTGTTTTGTAAAGAAGTTCCTTCAGGTCATATTTTAGATTCTACATAAAAGTGGTATCGTATGGTGTTTGTCTTTCTCTGTCTGACTTACTTTACTTAGTATGACATTCCATCCATGTTGCCGTAAATGGCATGATTTCATTCTTTTTTATGGCTGAGTAATATTCCATTCCACCACGTCTTTCTTATCATATTCACCAGGAAGCTAGTGCTTTTCTTTGCCTGTTTTTCCTTTTTTTTCCTCAGCAGAAAATCAAAAGCCACACTTCAGCCTAGATCAGTGTTGTTTTCTGAGGTTGCCTTGGGTTGGAAAGCTAAAGATCTCACTTTAAGAAGATCTGCTGAGGGGGGATGTAGACCAAACGCGTGTTTCAGACAGCGTGGTTGGAATGCCTGTACTCGTTCTGTCAGAATCATGTGAGGCTAAACACTGGTCTTTCAGAAGACGTGAGCTCTCTTTAATCCCAGTTCTCCAGGTGTAGGGATGTGTATCGACAACCGTAAGATCAGGACTGATGGGAACACCAACTAGTTTCTACCAACTTGTGGCGGTCCCTGCTTCTCCCTGATGACCCTGGCTTGCAGGATTCCTGCAGGAAAAGGCTTTTTCACCCAAACTGCTCAGCATTAATCAACCAAGCCATCTGAAATTTAATATGGCTCAAGAGAAGAGAAATTACCTAATGTAACAGAAAAATTATCTGGCTATAGAATGTAAATTATTGGGACAAAAAAACATTACCTGCAAAATTTGGCACATATGAAATCACCATGTGTCCTTACTGATTTATTTAATGAAAAGACATCAGTAAAAAACTATTTTCACTTACACTGAGCTTTTACTGAGCTCCATAATTTTGCACAGGGAGGACAGTCACCTGTGGGAAGATCAAAACAACAGGAGAGAATGACCTACTGACCACTACCTTTCTCCAGTATTTCTAAGTTTTTTTTTAAAATAATCAAATATATAAAAGATTATTTATGGAGAAAGAAACTTCAAATAAATTGATTTGCTTCCTAATATATATTTATGTATCAGGTAAATGATATATTTAGGGAAAAATGTAATTCAATTACCACTTTCGAAGAAATTCACAATATATTTTTCTTCAATTCCTTTCAGTTTCAACAGCTCCTTGAATATCTCCAAGGCTTTCTCTTCAATATCACTTACTTTAACTGAAAAACACCACACACAAAGCAGAATTTTGCCCCTTAGAACCCAGAGAAATTTCTGAAAGCAGAACAAGAAGTAGAGTGTGCAAATCAGCTCTTCCCTTGTTATAAATTAAGCGTCAAGGAGTTATTTCCCATGACACAGATGTTTGTCTTAAGAATTAATCCCAGTGTAACTCTAACTAGGACCCCACTAGCACAGCAAGAGGACCCCAAAGACTCTCAGGGACTCCATGAATTTGGGGCTCAGCCCATCACAGTATGGAACCTACTTGCTCCTTTATCAACTTCCTGCAACCTGTACCTGCCACTCAGGTCTTGTTCTGGATCCAGATAATTAGGAAACATGGTTCTGCCCTGACAGAGACACATACATCATGTCACACATGAAAATGGGAGGCAGTGTATTCTTTAATTAACCCACCATTCCACCCACTACCTTTTCTGAAAGACACCTGATGTCCCAATGGTACACACCTCTCAATGCTTCTGTGTGGTTATTTGGGGATGATGTCAATGTTCATAGAACAGTACATTTGAAAAATTGAGGAGGACAAAGATTTATTGTAAAAGTTTCTGTTTCAAGGCTTATAGTTCATCGAGAAAATGGTATGCTGAAGAAGTTGAGAGTAGCCTCATTAAGTAACGGATTGAAATTAATTGATATGTTTTTTAAAAATCTAGAAACCAACATGATATTGTAATTTTCCTCTAATGAAAAATAAACTACTTCTAGTAAAACTCAATTTTTTATTTGTTAATGTCAACAAGTGGGGATTGTTTAGAAATGTTTGATGACCTGAACATCCCATCCCTACCAGCTCCTCTCTCTTGGTAGGTTAGGTGCCAGGGTCCTTGACTCACTGGACAGAAAGAGGCAGGCCTTATGCACTGAAGAATGGGTACTGTCGCCACGTGCTAAGTTTCTGAATAAAAGTACTGACAGTGGAAATGTTTCATGACCATGTCGATGTGAACATGAGGGTATCATACATACCAAATATTCCGGCCAATTGTATCTCCCCACATTTTTTATTCTTATCCTTGTTGACAACACTTACTACCAGAACAGTGTCAGATGCATATATAACTTCAAATTTATTTTCGCCCTCATCTGTGAGAGAAAGAAAGATAAATACGTACGTGCATATATATATATATATATATATACACACACATATATACAACCCTCTCTCAATTTATTGTCAGTCAGATTTATTGTGGCAAATTGAGAGTATTAGCAATGATACACCCTATATTGATGTGTCTCACTCCATGGGTGTCCTGAATGCTACAGTTGTTACAAAAGCAAGGAAAGCAGGTAAGACTTTTTTATTCCCACCTTCTCATACAATTAACCTGATATACTTAAATTTTAGTAAAAAATTTACCCCTTAAGCCATGTAAAATTAGGAATGTTGTTTACTGTTGTTACTAAGAGCTTAGAGATATAAGTCTTAGCAACATCTCAAGTGCTTTGAACAGAAGCTGCTTCTATGATTGAATTCAGGATGACTTCCTTGCGTTTAAGTTCATCCATTGTACCTTGGGTGAATTAAGCTATTTTAAGACTGTTTTTAAAAATTGAATGACAATGTGCAAACTCAAATAGACCATTGACATGTCAGTTTGTAAGGCTGTTGTAAATTATCAGTGAGAACCATATGAAATACACATCTGCACATGTTATTCTCAAGAGAAGCACTCATAATTGGGAGGAGACCTCTAATGTGTGTGTTTGAATCCTTTGCTTATGACAAAGTGCTTGGAGATCTTAGGGACTGCAGCCTCTCCACACCTCTAATTGTTAGTCAGAGTAGAATTCAGATGTGTGGGATGACTGAAGGAAGTTGAGACAAGATTTCCACCCAAATACACTCTGACCAACGAAACAGTCATACTTACACTCAACAACATAAGTGTTGCTTTCTGTCTTTTTCCCCGTGATATGTTTTGCTACCCATTTTCCGTTCAACCTTAAAAACAAAACATTTTCAAGGTGGTTGATTAAAATAATGAAAAAATTAGCATATAATTAGGATTTTCTTTGTTTCTCCCCAAAGATTAAGTGTGAGTTGTAACCTTAGTGCCTGTGAGCAATGTGACCTTCAGAAGAGAAGAAATATATCCTCTAAGGTCAAGTAACTATCAAGTGACAAGGATGGCTTGTCTACACATTAAATCTGAGCAGTAGCTCCAAGGATAAACTGCAAATAGAAAGCAAGTCATGTTGAAAGGTGAATAAACATTGACAGATCTAAAATTTTAGGGAAAATTAAATGAATACAGCTTTTAAAAAAATGCTTCCTGGAAACAGAGACGTGTTGCCTTCATGGCAGACCTTGGGGGTTCTCACTATCCTGGCAATGACTCTTTAGATAATATGATAGGGAAAAAAAATTAGAGAAAGAAGTGTTTAATTTTATCAAAACACACACTGTTCTTCCATCACAACAACGTAAGAGGGTTAATCAGTGAAAGACACATGCACCTTGAAACATACACACACACAAGTACACACACAAGTACACACGCTATGCTTACATGACATAAGGAAATGATATATGTATACAATATACGAAAGTACATATTGTCAACTATATAAACAAAGCCTTTGACTGTCTTCATATATGTCATGTGTGAAACAGGGGTATATGGCACATAGGCAGCACGCACGCAAAATAAATATTAAAAGGGAAATAACTCAACAAGAATTAGTTTTGGAACAGACACCTTGGGAAGGAATGCCCACAATGAATTGTGCTAAGTGTTCTTAGTCACTAGGAAAATGCATTGCAGTTACTCGAAATAACCACAAAGTGGGAACAAAACCATTTTCCAATATCTGCAAAATATAATAAATTTTTTATGTAAACCATATCCTTTCACTTGGCTTGAAAAATGGGACTCCCTGCATGTGCAGACACTGAGGTAAAATTTTAAAACATTACGCTAAGTGATAGAAGGCAGGGAAAATGATGCAGGATGCATAATGTTGGCCTCTGAAGTTCTAGAAGAGGTGAGATGAACAGATCTGTCCTTATCTGCGGCTTAAAGGGTAGACATTGAATGGCGAAGAACAGGAGATTTTTGGCAGTGATGGAGGAATTTTATATCTGGACTATGAAGGTCATGAAAAATGTGTGTACCTGTCAAAACACACTGAACTATGCCCTCCACTAAGGTGCATATAGGAGAAGGAAATGGCAACCCACTCCAGTATGCTTGCCTGGAGAATCCCAGGGACAGAGGAGCCTGGTGGGCTGCCATCTAGGGGGTTGCACAGAGTCGGACACGACTGAAGCAACTTAGCATGTATGCATGCATAAATACACTTCTGTTTCCCTCGTAGCTCAGCTGGTAAAGAATTCACCTACAATGTGGGACACCTGGGTTTGATCCCTGGGTTAGGAAGATCCCCTGGAGAAGGAAAAGGCTACCCACTCCAGTATTCTGGCCTGGAGGATTCCGTGGACTCTATAGTCCATGGGGTCGCAAAGAGTCGGACACGACTGAGCGACTTTCACTTTCACACTTTTGGAAAGTTGGTTTCAGAAAGATTAGCCATATGAAAATTCAAATGTAGAACTCAAATATAAAAATGGCAAAGAGGAAGATAATATGACATTCTTAAAAAAAATAGTAAAAACAGGATATAGTTATAATATATCCTCCTAGGATATAATATATACATATGTGTGTGTATGTGTCTGTGAATCTGTATCTTTATGTGGTTGTAATTTGATTGGACGAATGCTATCAAAGAGGGCTTCTCTGGTGGCTCAGCAGTAAAGAATCTGCCAGCTATGCAGGAGACACAGAGACTTGTGTTCGATCCCTGGGTCAGGAAGATCCCCTGGAGGAGGGCATGGCAGCCCACTCTGGTATTCGTGCCTAGAAAATCCCATAAGATCACAAATAGCTGTACATAACTGAAGTAACTGAGCACTCACATACCCATAGTATCAAATGGGCTTCCCAGGGGGCACCGTGGTAAAGAACTGCCCTGCCAATGTAGGAGATCGGGAGATGGGGGTTCGATCCCTGGCCTGGGAAGGTTCCCTGGAGAAGGAAGTCTCAAGCTACTCCAGTATTCTTGCCTGGAAAACTGCATGGACAGAGGAGCCTGGCTTGCTATAGTCTATGGGACCACAAAGAGTCAGACATGACTGAGCTCTCACACACACACTCTATCAAATATATACATATGTGATATATAATATATAAACATTTATATCTATAAACCAGCCTCTCCAAGCATGAAATCCTTAGGTGCTTTTTTCTTAATGCTTTTATTCCTAAAAATACATATCTGAGTTTGCATGTTCCTTATAAACTGCATGCTGTCTAGTGGACCTTCCCTGAGTGGTACCTGGGGCTATGATGGCTTTAGTAAACTCAGTGGTAATTAGTCATCCCCTGAGGAAGCCCCTCAGGGAAGAGGTCACCATGTGCTCTCCCCCGCCCTCAGCTTCTGGGGCTCAGTGGGAATTTTCTCTTACAAATTCCACAGGAAGTGTTCAAGCCCCTGGTCAGAACTGTGGGGTTTGAGACACAGACCTCTTCTCTCTGCTGTGTCCCTTTTTCCTTTAATGAGCTGATGCCAGTGGAGCTTCGGGGGCTCTCCCGTCTAAGCAAAGGCTCCAGAACATTCCCTGGAGGCTCTTAGGGGAACTGCCTCCCCTCGACCCCCCAGCTCAGAGACCCTGCTCAGCCACACAGCTCAGGGTGTCCTGCTCTCAACATAATCCCGAGAGTTTCCTGAAGACATGGAAGCCACACCCTCCCTCAGGCTTGGGGTTTATATTTGTGTTCCTTCTGGGTTATTTTTACTTACTTGACATAAAAGTAGAAGTCTACTGTGCCCTGTTCATCATCAAAGACAAGGTAACACAAGTAAGCTCTGAATGGCCCATTCTCAGCGATCTTTTCTGGGCTAGTGGAGGCAATGTACACCGTTCTCCATTTTCCTGAAAGCTAAGGGTAAAATTCCTTTTAGAAATTTGCATCCTTGTCTTTTTATTTCATCTATCATCACCCTCATGAGTTCCCCATCCCTTGTGCTCATCAGCACACATTGTCTAACGACTGAACAAAGCAGGATTTATAAAATAGTGGGAAAAAAAATGAAGTCAAAATAAAAGAAATGGAGACATTTCTGAAATAGCTTAAGGTCTCTTGTCAAATGCAAGAACTCCAATCCAACACTTGTGTGGCTGATCTTCTATCTCTGTAACAAGAGCAGTAAAAATGTGTGAGTGAGTGAGGGTCACTCAGTTGTGGCCAATTCTTTGCGACCCCATGGACTGTATTCTCCAGGCTAGAATACTGGGTGGGTAGCCTTTCCCTCCCCCAGGAGATCTTCCCAACCCAGGGATCCAACCCAGGTCTCCCACATTGCCAGGAGATTCTTTACCAGCTGAATCACAGGAGAAGCCCAAGAATACTGGACTGGGTAGCCTATCCCTTCTCCAGTGGATCTTCCCAACCCAGGAATCGAACCAGGGTCTCCTGCATTGCAGGTAGATTCTTTACCAACTGAGCTATCAAGGGAGCCCTGATAAATGCGTGAGTCACATCTAATACACAGTAGAGATAGTACAGAGGCCCAGGAGGACAAGTATACAGCCAGTAAATGGAGCAATGGAGTTGGAGGGAAGCGGCTACATAACAAAACCACAAAAGGGACACGCACACACAGCACCCCTTGACCCCCCAAGACCTCCTGCCAGGTCAGAACATCCCTGGTACCTGTGAGAGAGCTTTCTGATCGTCTGCTTCTTGGGCATCACAAACCAGACCAAGTAGAAGACTCAGCACCAGAAGCTTCATCCTGTGGCTCTCAGAGCCCTGCTTCTGGACAGGGGGAGAGGGTTCCAGTTATCGGAGAGGATGCGGATCGGTGCCGCTTCTTGTAGGATCATCATGTTGGCGTGACGTGTCATGAACCAGTGGCTGTTCCTCCAAGGTTGCCCAGAAGTCATCTTCAGTATCCTGCTTGGCAGGGATTAACTTTTCTGGCATTTTGTCCTTTAAATAACGAGGGTTGTTTTAGGAGAAGCTTACGTGAATCTGGACATTTGACCTTTAGAGTGAGTGAGAAATCACAATACACATCCCCTATTTCAAGGTCAGGAACATTTATTTTCCTTTATAGCTTGAGATCCAAACTGGGATAAACTGTTCAGGACATGTGTTCCCCGACTCCTGTATTGTTTCCTTAACATTGAGGAGACGGTTTAAATTTAATTTCCGAAAAGTAAAATTCAGTGTGTGGTTTAGCATAATTAAGTGATTTTCCAAGAGACCCCTGGAAAGCCTCCCGTTTCTCTGAGCTGTGGAGCATGTCAGCACACAGCATGTTTATCACCTCCTCCTGCCCTCAGCAGGAGACCTGCCCCTCTTATAACCAATGGGGAGATCCGTTCAAATGCCCCGTAAGTTCCTCTGAAGAAGGCATGGCAGGAATTCATTTCCATCACTCCTCTTCCAGACAACTTTTACCCTTCTAATCTGTAATGTATCATTCACTCTCTGACTCAGTTGTTTCTCAGGCAAGCAAGAAAGCATGGCAGTAGTTTTTGTAATTTCTAGAATTTTGAGGGAAAAAAACCCAAATTACCTAACTCTAAATGTCTAGTTATTTTCAGCCTCTCAAACTGCCAAAGAATCTCTTCATTGTGTTTTTTTCTCAACCCTAACCCTAACCCAGGGATCTCAGCTCCCCATCCAGGGATGGAACCAGCACTCCCTGCAGTGGGACTGGGGACCCTTACGCATGGACCACCAGGCTAGTCCTGACTCAGAAAATTTTGACAGGCGCATGATCTCTGCTAAAACCCTTTATCCACCCCTCATCACCCTTCTGTCTCTTCTTAGGCCTCTTCAACATTCCCAGGTTTTTCTTTTGGATTCTTACCAACATGTGTCCCCTGGGAAGGTATCCTAGGACTCTCCTATTCTGGAAAGACCTTTCTTACTGCCCATCAGGGGGAGATTAACATAGTTACTTTAAGAGATGATTGCAACAGGTTGTGGCAATCCTATTATTTTATAACTGAAGGAAGTCATAGGACCTTGATTCCAAACTTTCTCATAAATGTTGACAAAAATGTAGGCAACAAATTGATAAAAATGGAACTGTGTTACTGAAATAGCATTCTTGTAATGCCCAACAAATAATGCTAAGCCATGCGTGGTACATCTTCTTGGAGTCTCCTTCTCCATTTTGTCTACCTTCTGTAATTATGAAGCCTCTTTCTTCCAGGTTGTTAATTATGTCTTACTTTTCTGTTTTCTCTGTGATCATTGTGTATCTTCGATTGTATAGTGTCTATATAAGCAGCGCATGGGAGCTTTTGACAACTTTTAGGTCACCAAAAACACCGGGTTCCTTCAAGGATTCCTGAAGAGGTTCAACGTATGTAGAACCTAGGTTAAGATAATAAACCACAAGCCCACCTTTTGAGATCTGACCCTGGTGACATTCTCCACACGGTGCCTCTTAATTGAGAATGAACTCAGTGATCCCAGAGAAAGTTATTGGCAATGCTGGTTCTGATGGAGCATGTTTAGCATTGGGCTTGGAACCTGCATTTCTAACAAGCACCCCAGAAGATGTCATTGCTTCTGGTTCCAAACCACACATTTAGCAGCAAAGTGTTCCCTAGAAGCTTCTCCTGGTTTCCATTGTGGATTTCTCTGTCCTTAACTAGCAGCTTTGGTTTGACCAGATCTGGAAAGTGTTTTTTAAGTCTGCTTGGAGGCTATTGGTTCTTAACCAGGGGACTCTGGCTCAGATGTCCTAGGTGGCTCAGATGGTAAAGTGTCTACCTGCAATGCAGGAGACCTGGCTTTGACTCTGGGTAAGGAAGATTCCCTGGAGAAGGAAATGGAAACCCACTCCAGTACTCTTGCTTGGAAAATTCCATGAACAGAGGAGCCTGGTAGCCTACAGTCCGTTGGGTTGCAAAGAGTCAGACACAGCTGAGTGACTTCACTTTCTTTTCAGGGGACTCTGTGCCTCCCAAGGGAGAGACTTGTCATGTATGGTGACATTTCTCACAATGTGAGTGGTGGTTGGTGACACTTTCCATCTGGTCATTAGAGGTGAAGCCTCTAATGCAAGGACAGCACTTCAGCACTGAGAATTATCCAGGCCTGTCCACCATGGTGAGGCTGAGAAATCCTGGACGCCATGCGTTAACCTGCTCCTCTGGCCCAGCATGAGGTCTCAGGGTGTGCGCTCCTCCAGGGTCACAGCCCCATGCTCCCTAACTCCTCTCCTTCCTACTTTATCGCCTCTCATTCTTCTTATAAGCGGTCTTCATTCCCTGATGAACAGTTTCCACATTGCCAGGTCCTGGATTTTGGAGTAGCTGAGTCCCCAGTGCTAGAGCTGGTGAATGAGTAAGTCAGGGTGTTTCCTGGGGCTTTGGGTTTCGATTAGCCAATATGAGCCTACATGTGTATAACAGACGGTGATTGCAGCCATAAAATTAAAAGACGCTTACTCCTTGGAAGAAAAGTTATGACCAACCTAGACAGTATATTCAAAAGCAGAGACATTACTTTGCCAACTAAGGTCCGTCTAGTCAAGGCTATGGTTTTTCTTGTGGTCATGTATGGATGTGAGAGTTGGACTGTGAAGAAGGCTGAGTGCCAAAGAATTGATGCTTTTGAACTGTGGTGTTGGAGAAGACTCTTGAGAGTCCCTTGGACTGCAAGGAGATCCAACCAGTCCATTCTGAAGGAGATCAGCCCTGGGATTTCTTTGGAAGGAATGGATGCTAAAGCTGAAACTCCAGTTCTTTGGCCACCTCATGCGAAGAGTTGACTCATTGGAAAAGACTCTGATGCTGGGAGGGATTGGGACAGGAGGAGAAGGGGATGACAGAGGATGAGGTGGCTGGATCACATCACTGACTCGATGGACATGAGTCTGAGTGAACTCTGGGAGATGGTGACGGACAGGGAGGCCTGGCGTGCTGCGATTCATGGGGTAGCAAAGAGTCGGACATGACTGAGTGACTGAACTGAACAGAACTGTGTATAACAGAGGCATTTCTTGGTGAAAAGAAACATCAAAGGACCTATTAAGGACTAGAATCATGTCCAAGGGTCCTTCAGTCACACACATGGATGTATGGATTTAGTATAAGGGGTCCAGATCATCACCATCTAGTGGACAAGGAAGAAGGCTCTAGAAGGCCAGGGGCACTGACCCAGGTGTGTCTAGAAGTCATCCAGCACCCCAATCTGTGACTGTCCCTGAGACCTGTGACCTCAGGGAAAGATGGCCATCAGCGTTCAGTTAGACAAACAGGAATGAACAGAGATGGAGGAAGACATGCACACTGTCCTCTAGGGAATCCCCACCTAGAAGCAGGTTAACACAGAGTAGGGATTCCTCTGAAATAGTTACCCAGGTTGTACATTTCAACAGAGTTTCCAAGGAGGCCACATTAGTATGACACACAAAAAAAGATCTATCATTCTTCCACCAAGTGTCAGGGAAGCACTTTGAGGTGCACACAGCCCAAGCAGAGGACGGATCAACTATCCATGTGAGTAAGGGAGTTGACATCCATACCTTATCTCAATTTTCCTATTAAAATTCCTCATCACTCAGCACTTCCTTTGAGCTCGTATTTGCCATCGAGCACCTCTTGAAGAAGAGAAGAGATCAGAGAAGACTCTTGGAAGCCCCTTGGACCACAAGGAGATCAAACCAGTGAATCCTAAAAGAAATCAACCCTGAATATTCACTGAAAAGACTGACACTAAAGCTCCAATACTTTGGTCACCTGATGTGAAGGGATGACACACTGGAAAAGACCCTGATGCTGGGAAAGACTGAAGGCAGGAGGAGAGGGGACAACAGAGGATGAGATGGTTGGATGGCATCACCGACTCAATGGACATGAGTTTGAGCAAGCTCCGAGAGATGGTGAAAGACAGGGAAGCCTGGTGTGCTGCAGTCCATGGGGTCGCAAAGAGTTGGATACAACTGAGTGAATGAACAACAAATCTCTCAAGGCTCTCCAGGAGGAGAGGAAAAGAGAGATGTGAGAAAAAAGAAAAGTGACATATCCATTACCTTCCTAATACTTGTGGAAAGTTTTAGGCTTGGTTGTTGACGTGGACAGTATGAACAGTATGGAAAGGCAAAAACATATGACACTGAAAGATGAACTCCCCAGGCTGGTTGGTTCCCAACATGCTACTGAAGAAGAATGGAGAAATAACTCCAGAAAGAATGAGGAGAAGGAGGCAAAGTGAAAACGATGCCCAGTTGTGGATGTGACAGGTGATAGAAGTAAAGTCTAATGCTGTAAAGAGCAATATTGCATAGGAACCTAGAATGTTAGGTCTATAAATGAAGGTAAATTAGAAGAGGTCAAGCAGGAGATGGCAAGAGTGAACATCAGCATTTTAGCAATCAGTGAACTAAAATGGACTGGAATGGGTGAATTTAACTCAGATGAGCATTATATTTACTACTGTGGGCAAGAATCCCTTAGAAGAAATGGAGAAGTTCCCATAGTCAACAAAAGAGTCCAAAATGCAGTACTTGGATGCAATCTCAAAGATGACAGAATGATCTCTGTTCATTTCCAAGACAAACCATTTCATATCACAATAAGCCAAGTCTATGCCCCAACCAGTAACGCTGAAGAAGCTGAAGTTGAACGGTTCCATGAAGACCTACAAGACCTTCTAGAACTGACACTCAAAAAAGATGTCCTTTTCATCAGAGGGGACTGGAATGCAAAAGTAGGAAATCAAGAGATACCTGGAGTAATAGGAAAATTTGGCCTTGGAGTACAAAATGAAAGCAGGGCAAAGGCTAATAGAGTTTTGCCAAGAGAATGCACTGGTCATAGCAAACACCTTCTTCCAACAACACGATAGAAGACTCTACACATGGTCACCACCAGATGGTCAATACTGAAATCAGATTGATTATAATCTTTGCAGCCAAAGATGGAGAAGCCCTATACACTCAGTGAAAACAAGACCAGAAGCTGACTGTGGCTCAGATCATGAACTCCTTATTGCCAAATTCAGACTTAAATTGAAGAAGTAGGGAAAAATCACTAGACCATTCAGTTAGGACCTAAATCAAATCCCTTACAATTATACAGTAGAAGTGACAGATAGATTCAAGGTGTTATATCTGATAGACAGAGCGCCTGAAGAACTATGGATGGAGGCTCGTGACTTTGTACAGGAGGCGGTGACCAAGACCATCCCCAAGAAAAAGAAATACAAAAGGCAAAATGATTGTCTGAGGAGGCCTTACAAATAGATGAGGAAAGAAGAGAAACAAAAGGCAAAGAAGAGTAAAGATATACCTATCTGAATGCAGAGTTTGAAAGAACAGCAAGGAGAGATAAGAAAGCCTTCCTCAGTGATCAGTGCAAAGAAATAGAGGAAAACAATAGAATGGGAAGGACTAGAGATTTCTTCAAGAAAATCAGAGATAGCAAGGAAATATTTCATGCAAAGATGGGCACAATAAAGGACAGAAATGGTATGGACCTGACAGAAGCAGAAGTTATAAAGAAGAGGTGGCAAGAATACACAGAAGAACTGTACAAAAAAGATCTTCATGACCCAGATAATCACGATGGTGTGATCACTCACCTAGAGCTGACATCCTGGAATGTGATGTCAAGTGGGCCTTAGGAAGCATCACTACGAACAAAGCTAGTGGAGGTGATGGAATTCCAATCAAGCTATTTCAAATCTCAAAAGATGATGCTGTGAAAGTGCTGCACTCAATATACCAGCAAATTTGGGAAACTCAGCAGCGGCCACAGGACTGGAAAAAGGCGGTTTTCATTCCAATCCCAAAGAAGGGTAATGCCAAAGAATGTTCGAACTACCACACAATTATACACATCTCACACACTAGCAAAGTAATGTTTAAAATTCTTCAAGCCAGGCTTCTGCAGTATGTGAACCATGAACTTCCAGGTGATCTTCTGGATAAGGACAGGCAGAGGAACCAGAGATCAAACTGCCAACATCTGTTGGATCATTGAAAAAGCAAGAGAATACCAGAAAAAATCTACTTCTGCTTATGAATTTTGACAAAGCCGTTGACCGTGTAGATCACAACAAACTGTGGCACATTCTTCATGATATGGGAATATGAGACCACCTTACCTGCCTCCTGAGAAATCTGTATGCAGGTCAAGAAGCAACAGTTAGAACTGGACCTGGAACAACAGACTGGTTCCAAATAGGGAAAGGAGTACTTCAAGGTTGTATATTGTCACCCTGCTTATTTAACTTATATGCAGAGTACATCCTGCAAAAGGCCAGGCTGGATGAAGCACAAGCTGGAGTCAAGATTGAAGCTGGAATCAAGGTTACCAGGAAAAGTATCAATATCCTCAGAAACGCAGATGACACCAGTGTTATGGCAGAAAGTGAAGAGGAACTGAAGATCCTCTTGATACAAGTGAAAGAGGAGTCAAAGAGCTGGCTTAAAATGCAACATTCAAAAAACAAAGATCATGGCATCCGGTCCTATCACTTCATGGCAAATAGATGGGGAAAGAGCAGAAACAATGAGAGACTATTTTTGGGGGGGGAAGGGGGATGCTCCAAAATCACTCTAGATAGTGATTGCAGCCATGAATTTAAAACACTTGCTCCTTGGAAGAAAAGCTATGACCAATCTAGACAGCATATTAAAAAGCAGAGACATTACTTTGCTGACAAAGATCTGTTTAGTCTAAGCTATGGTTTTTCCAGTGAAGTGAAAGTGAAGTCGCTCAGTCATGTCTGACTCTTTGCGACCCTATAGACTGTAGCCTACCAGGCCCCTCTGTCCATGGGATTTTCCAAGCAATAGTACTGGAGTGGATTGCCATTTCCTTCTCCAGGGGATCTTCTAGACCCAGGGATCGAACCCAGGTCTCCCACATTGTAGGCAGACACTTTAACATCTAAGCCACCAGGGAAGTCCCTGTAGTTGTCCATAAATGTGAGAGTTGGACTCTAAAGGAAGTTGAATGCTGAAGAATGGATGCTTTTGAACTGTGGCATTAGAGAAGACTCTTGAGAGTCCCTTGGACTGCAAGGAGATCAAACCAGTCAATCCTAAAGGAAATGAATATTCTTTGGAAGCACTGATGCTGAAGTTGAAGTTCCAATACTTGACCATCTGATGCACAGAACAGACTCATTGGAAAAGACCCTGCTGTTGGGAAAGATTGAGGGCAGGATTAGAAGGGGACAGTAGAGGATGAGACGGTTGGATGGCATCACTGACTCAATGAACATGAGTTAGCAAATTCTGAGAGCTGGAGATAGACAGGGAAGCCTGGCATGCTGCAGTCCATGGCATGGCAAAGAGTTGGACACGATTGAGCGACTGAACCGAACTGTTGACGTGGACAGTAGGAAATTTCCTACAAATTGAGGACTGGTCCCACAGAGAAAGGTCCCATTGTGTCTCAGCACTGGGCACCTTTGTTGTTATGTTCCAGTCTTGGTAATTGTCTGTCGGCGTCTGTTTTCATTTCCGCATGGGTGTTTATTTTTAAACGATGGACACTTAATCCCTTTGTGGATATTTCAGTCAGTCTGCTTCTGGATGTAGTCCTTGATCAAAGTGTTTTATCATCAGTTAAATAGGAATTGGATTTTTCGACCCTCCACTCTCCTCCAGTAATTGGTGACTCTTAGCTACGGCCAAGTTGGAAACAAAAGCCAGCATCAACAACGGAAAGCCCCAGAGCCGCCCTTCTGGAGATGTGTGCAGCGAGTGAGAGAAAAGTTTCATTCTCTACAGAATGTCTTGATTTCTCCCTTATCTGACAGTAATAGACTAGAAAATAATTCCAGGACCATGTGTTGTAGACTTTTTACCTACATGTGCTTCATAAAGAACGTGTATCTGTAAGATTGCTCCCATGGACACTGTAACCTGAATTCAGTAAATACAGATTTAGTTCCAACAAAAGTCCAAATGTCAAAGTTCAGCAGGAACCAAACAGACTCAGTGCATCATTCAGTAAAGGAAACATACATGCAAGCTAACGAACAGTTGCCAAGTAAATCTCTCTAAGTTGTATAATGAAGAATAAAGAAAGGCGGGGACTTAGAGTGTCTTGGGGGTCTTGTTTTGGAAACAGAATATTTCCACAGAGAAATGTTTTGAATGGTGCTCTGAGTATAGTTGGGAAAGTGAGTTGTGTGCATCTGTGAGAGGAACAAAATATGACTTGAGAACAGAAAGTAAAATTCTGTTTTGAAAGGTCCTCTTGGTTGGTTGTATATATCAAGATTCTACAAGTTTGTTCGTTTTTTTAAAAGATTTTTTTAACCTTCCAAGCAGTTTTTATATGTAAATATTCATAAGTACACACAGCAGCTTCATTAGAGATTTCCATTTTCCTTTTAAAAGTCTTTACTGAATTTGTTACACTAGTGCTTCCATTTTGTGCCTTTTTTTTTTTGTTTGTTTTTGCCAGTGAGGCATGTAGGATCTTAGCTCCCCAACCAGGGAAGGTGAAGTCCTAAACACTGGATCACCAGGGGAGTCCCTATAAATGAATTCACTTTGATAATGCATTTCATTTAAAGAAATTATGAAACAATTGATACACCTAAAAGCCATTACCTGGCTTGTTGATTATGGTATTGAAATACCTAGAAATAAATTTAACTGTCTACTAGCTGTGACACATAGAGAAAAATGCAAGAAATTGATTCATAAACTAGATCTCTATGAATCAACAGAGTCTTAGTGTTTAAAGAGAAATATGTTAGTGTGTTTCTGCCTTAATGAAAAAGCATGTATATGTTGTAGAGGGCTTCCCTGGTGGCTCAAGCGGTAAAGAATCTGCCTGCAATGCAGGAGACATGGATTCAATCCCTGGGTCAGGAAGAGAAGATCCTCTGGAGAAGGGAATGGCAACTCACACCAGCGGGATTCTTGCCTGGAGAATCCCATGGACAGTGGAGCCTGGTGGGCTACAGTCCATGGGGCTGCAAAGATTTGGTCACAACTGACCATCTGTGACTTGTGACTTCCTACTTTCAATTTGTGTAATTTTGCCTTTACCGTAACATATTCATGAGCCAAAAGGGTAGAAACCATTCTTCCCATCTCATTCAGTCACTTGGGGTTCCTGTTCTCCTCTTGCTTCCAAACAGAAGGTCATCCCTCTGACACGTGGCTGTGAATGCTGTCATGGCCTGTGTCTTGAGCAGCAGACAGGCATGGACCATGATGATGGAGTCGACGATGGGAGGCGGAGGTGGCTCCAGGGCTTACGAGGTTTCACGCTGGTGGTCATGGTCTAGTATGCACTCTTGCTGAAGTTATTCCAGCTTGTTCTGTCCAGAGGAGGTGGACAGCTCTGTGTGATTCCCCAATTATCTAAACAGAATTGATGATGTACAAAATTCATTTCTTATCCTGGATATGAAGGAAGGAGAGAACGCTGTTCAGTCACCGTTTGGTTTGGAAATTCTCCCCCAGATGCTTCTCAGACTCCTGTCCTCTTGTCAGTCTGTCATCAGTCATCGCTGGGCACCTACCAGGCACTGATCACTGACTTCGGCTCAAGAAGAGTTGTAGGCTCTCAAATAATGGACACTTGACCCCCAGTAGGACAAGAACTGTAATGAGCAACACGGCAGATGAATGTACATATGAATGAGGGAACGTCAGCACAGGCTGGGGGCAGGACTGACATCCGAGTGGATGGAGGTGGGCAGTGAGCCTGCTGGGTCCACAGAAATGAAAGGTAGGGGATAGAGTCTTGCCCTTGAAAATCTCCCTGTCTATCCACTAGATTCAAGACTCCACGTGTGCTTATACACAGCGAGGAAGCCACTGAGCCGGAAGCACACACGAGGCCCTTGTGTCGTTTCCCTGAGGTTGTAACACCCACCAGACAGCTTAACAACAGAAATTTATTTTCACACAATTCCAGAGGCCAGAAGTCCTAGATTAAGGTGTTGGCAAGGTGGATTCTTTCAGAGTCCTCTTTCTTTGGTGGGTGTTCAAAAATATTCACAGGACTTCTCCGGTGGCCCAGTGGTTAAGAATCCATCTGCCAGTGCAGAGGACACGGGCTCAATTCCTGGTCTAGGAGGCTCCATATCCCTCGGGGCAACTAAGCCCGTGTGTCACAGCTGCTGAGCCCACTCTAGAGCCGGGAGCTGCAACTCCTGAGGGCATGTGCTGCAGTTCCTGAGGCCTGCGTGCCCCAGCGCCTATGCTCCGCAGCAAGAGAAACCAGCCCAATGGGAGGCTCGAGCATCACAGCTAGAGAGGAGCCCTTGGTTGCCGCAACTGAAGAAAGCCCACATGCGGTAATGAAGACCCAGTGCAGCCAAAAATAATAACATATTTTAAATAAACAAAAATATTAAAAATTATTTTTTAAATTCACAGTTATCTTTTGCATTATTTATAGCATGTGGCTTTTTGCATTGTAAAATAATGGTAAATAATCAGCAAACAATTTTCTCTATATTTCTAATGTTCAAGTTTAAAATTTTTAGGATGTCAAATTTATTACCATGGGTCGGGTTGGGAGTTATTCAACTGTGTGCTTTTTATGAGATCTACGGACAATTTTCTGTAAATCCAGGTTGAGGAACAAGGTCCAGTTAAGGGGCATCAAACTCAAAGGACATCAGTTCAGTTCAGTCACTCAGTCGTGTCTGACTTTGGCGACTCCATGGACTGCAGCATGCCAGGCCTCCCTGTCCATCACCAACTCCTGGACTTTACTCAAACTCATGTCCATTGAGTCAGTGATGCCATTCAACCATCTTATCCTCTGTTGTCCCCTTCTCCTCTTGCCTTCAATCTTTCCCAGCATCAGGGTGTTTTCAAATGAGTCAGCTCTTCACATCAGGTGGCCAAAGTATTGGCATTTCAGCTTCAGCATCAGTTCTTCCAATGAATATTTAGGACTGATTTCCTTTAGGATGGACTAGTTGGATCTCCTTGCAGTCCAAGGGACCCTTAAGAGTCTTCTCCAACACCACAGTTCAAAAGCATCAGGTCTTTGGCACTCAGCTTTCTTTATAGTTCAACTTTCACATCCATACATGACTACTGGAAAAACCATAGCCTTGACTAGACGGACCTTTGTTGGCAAAGTAATGTCTCTGCTTTTTAATATGCCAGCTAGGTTGGTCATTATTAGTTGGTCATTACTAGAGTGTGAGTAAATTCTGGGAGATGGTGAAAGACAGAGGAGCCTGGCGTGCTGCACCCCAGGGGGTCACAAAGTCAAACAGCACTTAGCGACTGAACAACAGCAAACATGTACCACCTGATAGGAAACTGTGGTGCGCAGGCACAGGAGAGTCTGAGACCCTGAACAGAGAGAGCATGCGTGCTGAAAGGGAAAACCTGCTTCCTTCCTTCTTCTTGGCCACACAGGAGATGGTTTCTGTTTCCCTTCCGGTGGTTGGAGCCCAGTCCTGAGTCCCGCCAAGGGCTTGAGAATGGCAGTGACTCAGACCACTCCTGGCCTGGCTCTAAGGTCAGCCCCAGGGCTCTCCATGATTTATTTTCCTTGGATGCTGAACATGGAGGGCCTATGTTGAAGGTGGGGGTGTTGCAAGAACAAGCAGCCTGGGCTGGTGATTGTAATCATGAGCAAACCCCTCCCAAAGTCTTTGGCTTTGCCTGTAAGAGAAATGAAAATGTGTTGTCTTCATCTCCCAAGATGTGGAGGGCATATGTTTAAGCATTCAGCACCAATCACCCTCATACAAGCCAACGATATCTTTGAAAAAGTGGCACTTTTAAAATAGATATTTTAGGGCAGGGCTATATCTTCAAATTTCATACAGAAGATGTAATAGCTGAATGCTAAAAAATTGCCCAGAGTCAACAGTTTGGGGGATAGGCGTGGGAAATCCATGATTTAGGCACTGTCACAGGGAATGAAACCCTCTGTCTGATCACAAATCAGGTGTTAGTAGAGAGGGACCCTTCCCAGCTTGAGCTCAGTCTCCTGAAGGACGGTTACCTGGGCCTCTGGATGCTCTTAAAGATGCTGCAGTGCTTTAGTTGATCTCAGAGAAACACAACAACCAACTTGTTCGTTCCTTCAAGCTTTTCAGTTCTTGTCTTAGGAGCCACATGGAGTAAAAGAGATAAAAAACATTAATGTCTGAGTATTCACAATACTAAATGAAAGAATCTGTGAACTGGGCAGTGTTATGTGTATAATAAAGAACAGGAGCGGGAAAAGAGGATTTGGAATCAAAGGCAAAGAGTGACTCAGGATCTAGGTAAGAAATATTATTTTAAATAAAAACCCATTCTGACCCTTCTGTCTCTTTCCTCCTGACCTCCAAGGCTAATGAATGAAAACAATTTGGCTATGGCTGTCCTTTAAATTCAATTCTGGAGGTGACTACAAACAGTAAGCATATCTGCCCAGCATTTGACTATGTTTTTGGGTGTTTGAATGTGTGTGTGTGTGTGTGTGTGTGTGTGTGAAGGATGAGGAAGTGGTGTTGGGGAGGACTGTTGTCCAAAGAAGCGTTTCAGTGATAGGAAGGGGAGTGAGGCTTTTGTATATGGATGGATGGCAGTGTTCTGGGAAGAGAACTTTTACTGAATGTCCTTTCACAAAAGGGAAGATGGAATGGGGTGACAGAGGGAAACGAAGATGAATTCACATGCAGTAACCTCTTGCCCAGGGGAATTCACACCATAAAAGCTTGGAATTTACCTGCATAAATCTGTGCAACAGAAAGTTGGTTGGCAGTCAACTTGAAATGGACGAGTCTCCTCTTCCGTGCTATCATTTCACGGCTCTGAGTAGAAAAAGAAAGGAAATGTTTGGATTTTAGATGTCGTGACAGCATTTCTGAAATTCCACAGGCATGCTGCTTCCTTTTCACCTCCTTTGGTCCACTCTCTTCCCTAACTTTCAGGCTTGACGCTTACCTTTGTCATCCTTCACTGGAGACACAGATATGTAGAAAATTTCGACACCTGTGTTCTGTTGCATAAATTTGCACCATGAAACAGTATCATTTCTATCATGAGACTTAAGAAACACACCCTCACAAAAATCCTCAGGGCACAGAAAAATAAGCATCTTTAATTAAAATATGTAGAGAGACAGCTGGACAGATTTTAGCTGCTTAGGAAGCAGAGAAGGATCTCCCTCATCGCTTGCTGTAATGAGACTGATTTGTCAGCTGGGCTACATTCATCCAAGGTCAGATTCTAGGGGTCATTTCATCTCCAGAAGATAAGTCAAATACAGCTTTTAATTTGGTGTGTGAAGCTTGTAAATGTTACAGTGGAATCCCATTGTTAGCACATACAGAAATGTTTTGAGAGAAAGTCAATCCTTTTTTTTTTTTTTCTATCTGATTTAATGCTTGAAATTCAGGGGACAGTTAAAGAAACTATTTTGGTACCTTTAATGCTGTGCCTCTAATTTGAGCATCAGGGATATTTCATCTGGGATGCCCAGCACGATATTGTAACATAAAGCTGGAGACAGAGTGTAGGGGAGGCCAGGTGATAAAGAGCAAATGGGTCAAGAGTCTGAACCTCCACTTCTTCTTAGCAGGTCCTTGGTGATCTAGTCTCCTTATTTCTCAATTCCTTCTGCAGAGAGTCTCAGAGTCGGAGTTGCTTAATTACTGTCATTCTCCTACTGGAGAATAACTCATGCACCCATAGTATGTGTATAAGTTAATTTTGTTACAGCGATGCCTCAAGGACTTCAGTGTGGACACAGTCATGTCAAAATGCAGGTCCTATGCAGTAGGTTCAGGATGACCTGAGATTCTGCTCTCAGCTGATGTTGCTGAGCTGAGGACCAGACTTTTGAAGAGTGAGGAACTCTGCTCACTACTGGATGTTTCTTCTAAATGTATTAGTATACCTAAGGTCCAAATATCATTTGAAATTCCTTCCTTGCTCAAAAGTCTTTTTCTGGGATGATATGGCCTCTTTCTCTGCAGTCAAGCTCCCAAGAAGAACTGTCTACACTTTCATCTCTGTTTTGATCACGTTCTTTGCACTCTCCATTGACTGTTTGCTGGATTTTATCGCTACTGCCACACTGACATTACTTTCTCTGAGTTACCATAGCCTTCTTTTGCCAAAATCCAATACCACTTTTGGGCTTCCCAGGTGGCTGAGCGGTAACTAATCTGCCTGCCAATGCAGGAGACACAAGAGATGTGAGTTCGATCCCTGGGTTGGGAGGATCCCCTGGAGAAGGAAATGGCAACCCACTGCAGTATTCTGGCCTGTAAAATCTCCTGGACAGGGGAGCATTGCGGGCTACAGTCCATGGTGTCACAAAGAGTCAGACACGACTGAGCACACACAGCAGCCCTTTATTGTCCCCACCTTTTTCGCTCTCTCATTAAAGTTAGCTGTGCATTATCTGTCTCTTCTCCTTGAATCTCCTCCTTAACATCCATGATGTCACTATTGTACTTCCTCCCACCTCTTGGGCTTATCTTTGCTCTCATTTCTCTAAAGCCCATCTTCTCTTATTGATCTCAAGCATTTCTGTTGTTTCAATTACCATGAATTGCTTTGTATCTAAGAAATCTGTCTGTATTGGGATCTCTGATGAATTTCTGAGCTGTTATTCAGCCATTTGTTGTGCATTTCTGCTTAGATGTCCTGAGGACTTCTTCTCAACCTGCCCAACATCATATTCACCATCTTTATCCTCAACCTTATCCCAGATGAACTTGCCTTTCCTCTACTAGCCCCTGAGTAATCAGGACGAAAGCCTCGCTTCATTCTTGGTTTCTCTGAGACCCTACAAGCCATAGTCAAATCTTATAGGCCTAGTTCCCACGTATTCTTCTGCCAGAATGTATTTTCCACTGTCATAACCTACATCACCTTGTATTTAATTTCCTGTCATTTGTCTGAATGTCATTGCTGACTATGAATAAGTTCTATCTTGATCACTTCTGTTTTCATTTTCTACCTTAGAGCCCAGTGTATAATAGACACTCAGGAAATTGTTTTAAGAAAACTAGTTAATGCTATTAGGTTGCTTTTCTATAAATCATAACAGCAGCCATCTCCAAAGAAAGTCAGCAAAACAAAAATAAGGCAGGCTGAATCTCCAAGGGCATGGCTAGATATGAAATTACCCGTCAAGTTATATCCCAGGAAGATGATTGAGTTTTTCTTTTCATGCTGAGGTATGGATTAGAGCTTGTTGTGAGTAGGCTTCTTATTAAAGGTGTTGCTTACTTTATTGACTCATTCCTCTTTGCAGATGCTGAGCAAAGCTAACAGACTCCCTGGAGGGAAGCATATTGGGCTCACCTGAAAGTTAGGAATTTGTGGTCAGATGACGAATGAGAACACTTGGTCTTGCTCCTTTCATGGAACTGTAGTCGATGACCCATTTGATATGGCTGTCTTTCTGGGAATGTCACAGTGAACGGTAGATGAGTGCACTCTAACTGCCCTGCGGCAGGCTATTCTGGATGGAGGGATGTGCTGGAGAGGCCTCCACAAACATTTAGCGAAGGGAAAGGCACTGTGCTAGCTGTTTGTTGGGGGAGAGAGAAGGTGTAGAAGGGCGGGAATAGTATTCAAGTTCGAGTTGTTCACAGTCTTACGGAGAAGCGGGGCATATTAACGTGCAGACAGATGACATTTATGATACAGAATGTGGCACCCATCTTGAAAACTCACCCACACAGAGTTCTGGCCATTTATGCCAGGGGAGATCACCTAAAGCAGTAGACTCAAGACAGTCCTCACAGAAAATAAAATGTGAAGCCTGGACTTCTGTGTGTGGTGTACTGGGAGAATTCAGTCATTGTGGGCAGACAGGACAAAAATCCCAGACACAGGAAAGTCTGGGAAGGTGCCAGAACAATGAGAGTCGAATGAGAATTCAGATTACTGTAGAGAAGGCCTGGAAGAGACAGTGGACGAGAAGGGAGTGCCTTGCAGGTAGAGCTTCAGGAGTCAGCTACAGAAAATAAGC
>SJYQ01003532.1:237978-259985 GCA_006410935.1 Redunca redunca
AATGTCTCCTTCATAATGCATCTTCTTAATTTTAAAATTTAAAAGCTGTTTTCTATTGCTTATAGTTGAGTAAAATAGATACATGAGGAAGATTCTGGAACGCATCCTGTGGAGCCAAGTACCCCAGGGCACATTAGCACATGGGCAACAGTCCCCAGTTTAGAAATGTGTCTTATTTACTTGTCAAATTCATCTGTGAAGATGACTGTGTGCTACAAACTATACAAATGTTAGCCATTTAAATCGGAAAAAAAAGCTATGTGGCAGGCACTGTCGTTATCCTCAGTTTAAAGGACACTGAGACTCAAAGATGATCCAAGATCGTACTTCTAAGAGAGAGAGGTCTAGGATTCAAACCTGGACAACAGGGCTCCATGGATGATCACTAACTGGAAAGTCTCTGTTGAAATTATAGGAAAATTTGAACTTTATTTTGTAAATCAAATGATCCATATAGATAGACTAGTGCCTATTTAATGAGTCTAAACGTGTCACCAGTATGCACAGAACATTTTTCCTAATAAATGTTTACACATATTTGCTTAAGTGTATGCATGTGTAGTGGACTTCTCTGGGGGCTCAGGGGTGAAGAATCTGCCTGCAATGCAGGAGCTGTGGGTTCAACCCTGGGTGAAAAAGATCCCCTGGAAGAGGGCGTGGCAACCCACTCCAGTATTCTTGCCTGGAGAATCCCATGGACAGAGGAGCCTGGCAGGCTACAGTCTGTGGGTTCACGAGAGTGTGGCATGACTAAGCGACCAGGCACACACACACACAGAAGAGCAAAAGAAAGGCAGTGTGCATCTGTGTGCAAAGACGTGAAGTGGGATGTTACCCCCGAGGCTTGTCAGCACTGATAATAAGACCCCTTAAGTAGATGCCTGCTGGAGGTGACCCAGAGGTCACATATAGCCCTTGATGGGAGATGAAGCACACTGCCACTCTGATCTGCCTGGAAAATATGTCAGTACGCAGAAAGTGGTCTTTATAATCTTGTCTTTTGTTGAACAAAGATTTTGAGAAGCTCAGATACTCTCAGTTCAGTTCAGTCACTCAGTCGTGTCCGACTCTTTGTGACCCCATGAATCGCAGCACACCAGGATTCCCTGTCTATCACCAGCTCCTGGAGTTTACCCAAACTCATGTCCATCGAGTTGGTGATGCCATCCAGCCATCTCATCTTCTGTCGTCCCCTTCTCCTCCTGCCCCCAATCCCTCCCAGCATCAGGGTCTTTTCCAATGAGTCAACTCTTCCTTTGAGGTGGCCAAAGTATTGGAGTTTCAGCTTCAGCATCAGTCCTTCCAATAAACACCCAGGACTGATCTCCTTTAGGATGGACTGGTTGGATCTCCTTGCAGTCCAAGGGACTCTCAAGAGTCTTCTCCAACACCACAGTTCAAATGCATCAATTCTTCGGTGCTCAGCTTTCTTCATAGTCCAACTCTCACATCCATACATGACCACTGGAAAAACCATAGCCTTGACTAGACGGACCTTTGTTGGCAAAGTAATGGCTCTGCTTTTGAATATGCTGTCTAGGTTGGTCATAACTTTCCTTCCAAGGAGTAAGTGTCTTTTAATTTCATGGCTGCAGTCACCATCTGCAGGGATTGTGGAGCCCCCCAAAATAAAGTCTGATACTGTTTCCACTGTTTCCCCATCTATTTCCCATGAAGTGATGGGACCGGATGCCATGATCTTAGTTTTCAGATACTCTAACCCCCCAATTTTTCTAGATATAAAGAAAAAAAAAAAAAAAAAAAAAAAGCTGCGGACAACTCCCTCCCCACCCCCGTGACAGTCAGTCCAACATGGTTTCTGACAAGGAAGGTAGACTTCAGATTATAAATCCTCTTAATCTCCCCATGATACTGACCAGATTATTCTCCTCAAATAAGTCTTAGATAGTCAACAACTCCCTAACTACTACATGTAGTTTAGAAACAAACAAGAAGTAAGTGAATGAAGAAATGTCATCCAATGATGGGTTCAGTCTTAATTATTTTGTTTAAAGTATTATATCCTCAGTTGGTCCCACACTCTCCTCCCTCTACTGTGTCCAAAGTCTGTTCTCTATATCTGTGTCTCTATTACCATTGACATATATACACTGCTGCTGCTGCTAAGTCGCTTCAGTCATGTCCGACTCTATGTGACCCCATAGACGGCAGCCCACCAGGCTCCTCCATCCCTGGGATTCTCCAGGCAAGAACACTGGAGTGGGTTGCCATCTCCTTCTCCAATGCATGAAAATGAAATGCGAAAGTTAAGTTGCTCAGTCGTGTCTGACTCTTAGTGACCCCATGGACTGCAGCCTACCAGGCTCCTCCGTCCATGGGATTCTCCAGGCAAGAGTTTTGGAGTGGGGTGCCATTGCCTTCTCTGATATATACACTACCATGTGTAAAATAGATAGCCAGTGGGAAGCTGCTGTATAACATAGGGAGCTCAACCTGGTGCTCTGTGATAACCTAGAGAGGTGGGGTGGGGCTCGGGGGAGGAGGGAGGTTTAGGGTTTAGGAGAGAAGGGACATATATGTACCTGTGACTGATTCATGTTGTTGAGTGGCAGAGGCCAACAAAACATTATAAGGCAAGAACAGGGAGGCCGTCATGCTGCAGATCACGGGGCCACAAAGAGTCGGACATGACTTAGCAACTGAACAACGATAGCCTCCAGTTAAAAGTAAAAACAAATTATAGGTTGTAAATGAAAACGGTAAACATGGAGTTCACTGAGTTATTCACTTATTTCTTCATCCCACAAACATTTGTTAGTACTAGCTGTGGTTCAGGCACGGTTGTAGGTGCTGAACCATGAAAGGGGGATAAAGAAACCTAATAAAACTTTTATTCTAGGACAAGGAGAGAAGTGGTACACAATCATTATAGACATAAAAATAAAACATATTGACCCTTTGTCATCAAAGATATGAAGAGAATTCAAAAGAAGAGATGAGAGTAATGGAGCTGCTGAGGCTGTATGCCTGGAGCAGACAGGGAAGACCTCTGCAGAAGCAGGAAGAGGGGTGAGGACCACCAGAGGAGATGCGAAGAGCCTGGAAAAAAGAACTCCAGATAGAACCCTGTGATGTACAGCACATAACAAGCTTCTGAAATGGGAAGGGACTGGGCTTCTTTTCGTAATAGAAAGGAGGCAGGGAGACATCCAAAGGAAGGAAGTCTAAAGAGGCGGCTGGAGGGCTAACTGAGATCTAGGTCCGAGAGAGTGGCAAGGAGTTGGCTCCTAGACGTTTTCTTATTCTGAGGATGACTTTGAAAATGTCAGCAGTCCCCATGGATCCTTGTCATTATCTTTGTATTCTTGAGTGTGACTACTGTTGTTTTTATGTTTCTCAGTCATGTCCGACTCTTTGTGAGCCCAGGGATTGTAGTCCACCAGGCTCCTCCATCCATGGGATTTTCCAGGCAAGAATACTGGAGTGGATTGCCATTTCCACATCCAGGGGATCTTCCAGACCCACCGGTCCAACCCATGTCTCCTACATCTTCAGCATTGGCAGGCAGATTTTTTACCACTGAGCTACCTGGGAAGTCCTTGAGTATGACTACCTAAGTCATTTTGTTGAAACACTTAGAAAGCCATGGGAAAGACCACTGGTCATTTTCCTAATTAAGTTTATCAGCAATTAAGCTGTAACAGGACTTCACTTTTGCCTGTTTTGCAGAACTTTTACGTACATTTTCTTTCCCTTTGAAAATGAGGAATTATTGCTTTCAAATAAGTGGCAAAAGATTATGAAAGTCACCCTAGAGAGTGTTTCAAATTTGAGAAGTGTGGCAAGAACAATCCAATCCTCCTTCACTGAGATGGAGAAGTCAAGTGCAGTTCAATATCAATTATCACTGTGAGAAAACAGAGGGCTCAAGATGTAAACCTTGGTGGGAAGGCTGGGTTGCACATGTGAAGAAGAGGATGACTCACAGGACTCATCCGTGATCAGACCAGCGTTTCTAGGACATGGGAGGGGCTCCACCTGGGAGACAAGCCTGGGAAAAGTGCAGTAACTGGTTTGGATGATTGACTGTCCTAGGTGCTGAGGCTGTTTTATTTTTTCACCAGTTGTTGGCTGCCATTGCCTCAGGACTTAGAATTCCTTAGGTACAGGACACACAAGGCCACCAAGCTAAACTCATTCTCCATCACTGGCTTGGGCTCTGCTCTCAACTGGAGGGCTAGTTTGGATTGTGTGTGTGGTCCTCAAAGACTTTCATCTCATCTGTCCAAATTCAGGATGAGAAGTTCACTTGATTAATCAAATTTCCCGAGGTCCTCTCATGGAAGGCCTATCTTATCTTCCATGGTAGGGGAGGTACCTATTTATTTGAAGATGAAAGGGTACAACTGACACCTTAATACTCTGGAGACTGGATCCTGAAAGCAATCCAAAAAGGACAACTTGGTCTCCACTGCTTTTCCTGACAGTACCAACCCTGTGTGGTTCCATTCTATTCCATTTTTGTGTGCATACACCCCAGAGGTAAAGGGAAGGACAGAGTGTGGCTCACGAGGTTAATTTCACAGGAGGTGGTAGGGAACTTAATATGTGTCAGAAAAGGAAAAGAACATACTACATGTAGATTTTATTTAATGATCATACCTATGATATAAAACCATTATTATGCAAATTTTCCACGAGGATGGTAAGCAACTTACTCAAGGTCTTACCTGGCCCTTTTAACTCCTGAGCTCACATTGATAAACACTGTATTCTCCCTTTCTTGGGCTCAGGGAAGCATAAATCCTCAGCAATAAAATCACAGAAATTGAGAACTTTACAAACACAGGGAGGACCAAACAAGTGCTCTTAATATGAAATTCATAAACTTAAGAACTGAAGTATAAATTAGGTATTTTATAATTAAAATGTTTGGCTTCGATTGACAAATCTATATACATTTTAGAGTAGGTTGTGGTTCTCAGAAATAAAAGTTTTATCATTCAGAACCATGGACTGAAGAATAAGAGGAAGTGAGATTTGCAAAATAATTAACTGTAAGAACACTTAACATGAGACCTACCCTCTCAGCAAGTTTTTAATGCACAGCAAGTACAGTTGTTAAATCTAGGCTCTATGTTGTACAGCATATCTCTAGAAATTATTTATCATACATAACTGAAGTGTAAAGAAGGCTGAGCACCAAAGAATTGAAGCTTTTGAACTGTGGTGCTGGAGAAGATGCTTGAGAGTCCCTTGGACAGAAAGGAGATAAAACCAGTCCATCCTAAAGGAAATCTGTCCTGAATATTCATTGGAAGGACTGATGCTAAAGCTGAAACTCCAATCCTTTGGCCACCTGATGAGAAGAACTGACTCCTTTGGAAAGACCCTGATGCTGGGAAAGATTGAAGGCAGGGGGAAAAGGGGATGACAGAGGAGGAGGTGTTGGATGGCATCACCGACTAGGTGGACATGAATTTGACCAAGCTCTGGGAGCTGGGTGATGGGCAGCTAAGCCTGGCGTGCTGCAGTTCATGGTGTCGCGAAGAGCTGGATACGACTGAATGACTGAATTGAACTGAACTGAATATGTGATGTGATATAAATATATAACACATCAATATGTATATATATATTGCATCTTCTTTATCCATTCATCTATTGATGGTCACTTAGATGCTTCCATATCTTGAGAAATGTAAATAATACTATGCAGAAACCTCAGTTTGATGTAGTTTTGCTTATAGTTAGTTGCTGGTGCTTTTAAATGCCAAATCCAAGAAATCATTGAAAAGATCTATGTTGCAAAGACTTACCGTATATTTTCTTCTAGAAATTTAATAATTTTATGTCATAAAATTATATCTTCAGTGCAATTTGAGCTGATTTTTGTATATGGTGCAAGATAAGTACCCAGCTTCATTCTTTTGGATGTTATATCCAGTTTTCCCAACACTATTGGTTGATAAGACTATCTCTTCCTCATTATGTGTTTATGGCACAGTTGTTAAAGATCAGTTGACTGTAAACACATGAGTTTATTTCTTGTCTCTTTATTCTGTTCCCTTGGTCTTTATGTCCACTTTTATTATTTTTTTCCCCTGCTTCCACTTTTTAAAAAATTTATCTATTTTATATTGAAGGATAATTGCTTTACAGAATTTTTCTGTTTTCTGTCAAACCTCATCATGATTCAGTCATAGGTATACATATATCCCTGTTGAGGTCCTTCAGTGGACTGGAACCTGGTGGTCCGGAGTTGACCTATAAGAAAGTAAAGGAGAGAGAAAGAGGCTGATATTCCTTGGTTTATACAAAAAGCCAATAAAGTCCCTGGCATGGGGCTTGCTCTGTTCACGAGGGCCTCAGGCACCCTCTCAATGGGGTGAAGGCGCAGAGCGCCTTCTTGAGAGGGTCTTAGAAGCCCGGGCAGGAAAGTGAACTCAGAGAGCCTCTGCACTCCAGGGGATCAGCCTGAAAGAGAGAGAGAGAGAGAGAGAGAGAAAGACACGGGGACCAAAGCTCCGATGGCGCAAAGGTGTTTTATTCAACATTGGTAGGTATTTATACTGTCTTTCAAGATAGCTATTTTCAGCAGAGATAAAATCAAAACTTACAAGGAAACATGAGGTCATCCATATGAAAGAGAGAGGGTTGTAAACAATCACTTTTACTGTATGGTTCATAAAAAGGAAGAGGGTACTTATCACCGTATAGAAAAACTAACAGAGGAAGTGCCTGGATTCCTCAGCCCCCGAGAGGCCTGCCTCTCCTCTTAATTCCTGAATATTCAGGAATTAATAAGGAACAGAGAATTCCTGACAGATCCAAAACAGCACGCAGGAAGCCTCCTGTTAAGTGCTTCCTGACTCCCTTTTGAACCTTCCTCCCATTGTGTCCACATTTAAATTGGAAATTTTAATGTAAATAGCAGTGTAACTCTTTTTATGTGTTTGTGTGTGAATGTGTATTTCAAAATGAAAGTATGTCAACTTTTTATGCTTATAAAGTAATACTTATAAAAAGCTGATAAAGAAGAAAATTAAAATTTCTAGTAACCCTACACTGGATTCAACCAGTAGTATCTGCTTCTGCTAAGAGGTGTCTAATATGAACTGTGAAGAATTTCACATGGTAATTTTTCTACACTGTTGCATTTTATCATCCAACAACTATGTAAGAAGGTGCTAATGTTCTCATGTTAAGGATAGGAAAATAAGCCTCATGGACTCAATGGTCCTGTAATAACGACAGACTGTTAGGATAAAGGGCTTCCCTGATGGCTCAGTGGGTGTAGAATCCACCTGCCAATGCAGGAGACACAGGACAAGGGGATTCAATCCCTGGGTCTGGAAGACCCCCTGGAGAAGGAAATGGAACCCACTCCAGTGTTCTTGCCTGGAAAATCCCATGGACAGAGGAGCCTGGTGGGCTACAGTCCAAAACATGACCAAGAGTCAGATATGACTGAATACACATGAACATTAATAGTTATTTTGATTTCGCATTAATTTTTTCACTTCCCAACTTCATAGTTATATATACTGTTTTAGTGTAAAAATTATAATTTTCACAAAAAATGAGTTCCTTCATTTTAAAGGAAAAACAAGGAAGATGTGCTAATTCATAAAAATAATTATATATTTAAGATTCTAATACATCAAGGATGTGACTGCTTCTAGCTTACAAAACTATCCTAACTATCAATAAATAGTTGATTAATCAAGTATTTGCTTCCCTGGGAGCTCAGATGGTAAAAAATCCATCTAACAATGCAGGAGACGCAGGTTTGATCCCTGGGTTGGGAAAATCCCCTGGAGAAGGAAATGGCAACCCACTCCAGTATTCTTGCCTGGAGAATCCCATGGGCAGAGGAGCCTGGTGGGCTACAGTCCATGGGGTTGCAAAGAGTCAGACATGACTGAGTGACTACCACACTAATCAAATATTAATCATATGAAGTTTCACAATAAATAACCTATTGTATTCCTTTATATTTCTCTTGCTGTTTTCCTCATTATTGTCATTATTATTGCTAATGTTCTCACTCTGAATAATCTCTTTTGGACTACACATTTAGAGAAAATAATTATGAATAGACTATACACTAAATATGACTTATGCTAAAGTAATTTTAAATTTAAATGTAATGACTTACTAGTAAGAAATATTAGGTTGTCAGAAGCAAATGGATACCCATATATACTTGATATTTCCATAGAGGTTTGCCTTTAATGACTTTTAATATTCTCCTGGCTTTGACTAACCAGATTTTCATCAGGGAGTGAAATTGAAGAATATCCATTATTATAAATTTAGTCTATATGAATAGTGTAATTTGGGTTTTGAGAGCTCTCCAGTGAATACATTTGCCACATATACCAAGCATTATTATGTGGTTGAAGGCTGTAGGCAAATGAGTCTACTCATAAGTCCATCCATAGAAAATGAACCTTTTAAACTGCTAGGGATAGCTAATAAATCTTGGTGAGTTGGGACAATAGCCAAATATAACGATCTCTTGGCTATGATTTAGCTATTGATTAACTACACAGAGATAAGGAGCTCACTAACCCGGCAATCATGCAAGATGAAGAACTGCAAAATGTAAAAGATGTGGGAGAGGGGCCACTTCCTGTCGCTTGGGCTGTCCTTTTTTCAGGAAACATATCAGTGGAGGAAAGAGTTACGGAGAGATTTTATTTATTTTTAAGTTTTCCTAATTTCATGAAGAAATGAATAGAACTGAAAATGACCAGGACCCCTCCTTCTGGTTCAGAGATTTTCCCCTTCCTGGCGAAGACAATCTTATCTGCAGATTTATCCTTCAGAATCATTAAATATAGTTCTGCCATTTTAAGAAGTCAGTTTTAATACTGATACTTTCTTAACTAAGATGAAAACTCATAAGCACTTTGTATTATAAATTCAAGACAATGAAAACAGGCAATAAAATGTTTCATGTTTCTCAAATTAGTAAGTCTATTTGAGTAACTTGTCTTTTTTCCTAATGATTCAATTTTGCATATTATTAGTTTTACTTTTTTCCTTACTATTAAATTAGTTTTTACAATGGCTATCGATAAACTTCTGCACAATCATAGGAAAATCAATACTAGGACATTCACAAGTTACAGATTCTTAACTATGGACAAATACCTAAGGCAAATAGGAACTAAAGAGTCTCTTGATGAGGGTGAAAGAAGAGAGTGAAAAGTCTGGCTTCAAACTCAATATTCAAAAAAAATAAGATCATGGTATCCGGTCCGCTCAAGTTCATGGCCGATGGGAGGGGAAAAAGAGGAAACAGTGACAGATTTTATTTCCTTGGGCTCCAAAATCACTGCGGACGGTGACTGCAACCAGAAAATTAAGACGCTTGCTCCTTGGAAGGTAGGCTATTACAAACCTAGACAGCATATTAAAAAGCAGAGACATCACTTTGCTGACAAATGTCCATATAGTCAAAGCTATGGCTTTTTCCAGGCGGAGTTTCCCTGATAGCACAGTGGTAAAGAATCCGCCTGCCAAAGCAGGAGACACGAGACACAGGTTAGATCCTTGAGTCAGAACGATACTCTGGAGGAGGAAATAGCAACCCACTCCAGTACTCTTGCCTGGAAAATTCCATGGACAGAGGACCCTGGGGGGCTACAGTCCACAGGGTCACAGTTAGACACGATTGAGCACACAGGCAGAAACGCACACATGGTTTTTCCAGTAGTCATATCTGGTTGGACCATAAAGTTGGACCACAAAAAGGCTGAGTGCCAAAGAAATGATGCTTTCAAACTGTGGTGCTGGATAAGACTCTTGAAGAATCCCTTGGACTATAGGAGATCAAAATCAGTCAATCCTAAAGGAAATCATTCCTGATTATTCATCAGAAAGACTGATGCTAAAGCTGAAGTTCCAGTACTTTGTCCACCTCACGAGAAGAGTCGACTCATTGGAAAAGACCCTGATGCTGGGAGGGATTGGGGGCAGGAGGAGCAGGGGACAACAGAGGATGAGATGGCTGGATGGCATCACTGACTTGATGGACATGAGTTTGAGTGAACTCTGGGAGTTGGTGGACAGGGAGGCCTGGCGTGCTGTGATTCATGGGGTCGCAAAGAGTCAGACACGACTGAGCGACTGAACTGAACTGAACTGATGATAAGCCCATGTGCCATGCAGTTTAGCAGGAATCAGAAACCCCTTAGTGGGGTGGCTGAGGAGAACCAGGGAGGCAGGAGTAGAGGACGTGGAGCAGGAGTGCTCATCAGAGATGCTGCTTGCCTGACAGCTATCCTCCCGTTCTGTTACTGAACCAAACTTGGGTGCCCATGCCCTCACACAGAAAAGCAAGTCAGCTGACACTGGGTGGCGGTGAAGGAAAGTGCAGGGCTTATTGCAGGTGCCAAGGAAGGGGTTCAGGGGAGCTAGAGCTGTTGGGGCTTAAAAGGCCTCAACTTCCCCATGGCTTTCGGAACGGAAGGGGGATTGTGGGGTGTGTGGTCAGCTCACGGACGATCTTCTGATTGGTTTCTGGTGACATAATTAGGAGTCAGCCTCATCAACCTTTTGGTTTCAACTGGTCTTGAATCTCTGTGTTGTGAGCAGCAGTTTTTCCACCTGGTGGGGGTTTCAGTATCTGTAAAGTTGCTCAAAGGATATGGTTCAGAAGATTAACCTTTGCGGAAGAACTAAATGTCCTTGACTGTATTTAGTGGCTATTGTTGCTGTTGTTTAGTCCCTAAGTCATGTCCAACTCTTTGCAACCCCAAGGGTTGTAGCCCACCAGGCTTCTCTGTACATGGGATTTTCCAGGCAAGAATACTAGAGTGGGTTGCCATTTCCTTCTCCAGGAGATCTTTCTGACCCAGGGATCAAACCTGTATCTCCTGCATTGCAGGTGGCTTCTTTACACTCTACCCCTCAGATTTCTTGTTAGAGGAGAAAAATATATGCTGACCCGCTTAAGACTCTGATAGTTGGCTTCCTGTTTCTTGCGGCTGACAGCAGTCCTCCGCCGGCCCGTCCAGTGCAGACTCCTCTCTGTCCTTCCTTCTCCTTTCGTTCCTTCTCCTCCTGCTCAACGAGGGGCTTCTGGGCGTGTGCACATGTGTGCTTGTGTACGTTCACGTGCACGCACATGCGTGCATACTTTTACCTTTAATAACACTCTCCTATTTTTGAGAGATGAGAAAAGAGAAGGAAGGGGAGTGTGTTTGGAGTTGGGAGAGTCTGGCATGGGGCTGGAGTAAAGAGGGAAGAAGGGAAGCCCGGCAGCCTCTGGGCAGGACTGGGGGTTGACTGCAGTCCCCTGAGAGGACGGCCCCACCTGCGAGAGAGAAGCCTCACGCGGGGCTTGAATAGCCCAGTGGCCTGACCATCACAGAGAGTCTACAATCTTGAGATGCCACCGTTTTCCCAGGAGTGTTAGAGGCCTCGTGTCAGCAGGTGGAGCCAGCCTCTGCCCTTGGCCACAAGCCTCACTGGATATCCCCCGCCCCCGCCCCCACTAGGCTGGAAAGAGCAGAGCTCGCAGCATCAGAAGCTCAGCAGCAGGGGCAGCTCATCTCTGGGCGGGACCGGTTGCGTGTGGGAGCTGTCCAGGGGCTGTCCAGGGGCGCCATCCTGTGCAGCCTCGACCATCGGGGCTTCTAAAGTCAGGTGGCCAGGTGGCTGCTGCCTCTCTGGGGTCCGGATCACCAGAAGCTGATTTGCTTCGGGTCATTTTAGGCTTGGTCTTCACACAACTCCAGGAGTCATAAGAAAAATTACCCTGGTGGGGCTGAGGGTGGGGAAAGTACTGAAAATCACTGCCCTCCCCAGATCCCTCTCCAAGGACATGATGGGAGAGATGAACATTAAATACCTTTCGCTGGAAAAAAGCAGATGAACATGGGTTATTTTTATCGGATTGGACTTAAACATTCATGGCTGAGTAAATTCCAATTTGCCATAAGACAACTTAGATCAGCCTTTTCTGGGGACACCTTTATGAAAACCAAGCAAAGTGCCTCTACACTTGTCTGAAGACATTGCAGGTAAAAAATCCTGTCAATATTTCAAGTTCCCAATGTGAGATATTGTGAGAAAAGGACACTCTATTTGCCAGCTTTATTGTAAATATGAACCAGAAAAGTGGCCTTATTTATTTACGTGGAAAAGTATCAACATGGAGAGTTGATTTTGTTCCCCTGAAAAATACAACTTGTGACCTAATTGTGAAACACTGCATCCTAGAATTATGTTTTTCATATAATGGTTGTTAAAAAAAAAACACCTTAAACTGTTTACTCATAAATCGCATCTAAAATCCAAGGTAGTGATATCACATTAATTGCTTTTTACACAAAAACCTGTTATTTTATCACAGCAAGGTGAAGACCATGTAGAAACAGCAATGAGTACCGAACCACTACTTCATTTTCCTGAAACTCTGAACGCGCCAGCTTGATGATCTGTTTTGGATCTGCAAAGCTGTGAGTAATAACTGGTTACCCTCGGTGGATTCGGTCCTCCATAATTTGCCATCGGCACTCTAGCTTTTTATTTCCCTACCACCTGCCCCTCCTCCACGCTTCCCCCCTTCACACTGTATGGCTGTCGTGTGGACACAGAACCTGTTGACAAGGTCTCCCTCACACTCTTCTCCTGTTCCTTTTAAAACACATCTGTCTTATGTTCAGTTCTCTTGTGGCTGGTGCTAAGTCTTAAATGTTTTTTGATGGACTAACTAACCAAAATGTTAATTGGGATACCATCTTTATGAAAGGTCACACTTCCATGTATGACTCATACTAAATAATACACATGTATTTTAAGACAATGGGCCTTTAAGAATTGAATCAGTTCTAAGGAGATGGATGGAACTGGAGCCGATTATACAGAGTGAAGTAAGCCAGAAAGAAAAACACCAATACAGTATACTAACGCATATATATGGAATTTAGAAAGACGGGGATGATGACCCTGTATGCGAGACAACAAAAGAGACTCAGATCTATAGAGAGAACTTTTGGGACTCTGGGGGAGAGAGAGAGGGAGAGGGTGGGATGAGATGGGAGAATGGCATTGCAACATGTATACTATCAAGTAAGAAACGAATTGCCAGTTGATGTCAGATGCAGAATGCAGGATGCTTGGGACTGGTGCAAGGAGAGGACCCAGAGGGATGGCATGTGGTGGGAGGTGGGAGGGGATTCATGTTTGGGAACGCTTGTACACTCGTGGTGAATTCATGTCAATGTTTGGCAAAACCAATACAGTAATGTAAAGTAAACTAAAGTTAAAATNGTCGTTTCAGTCGTGTCCGACTCTGCGACCCCAGAGACAGCAGCCCACCGGGCTCCCCCGTCCCTAGGATTCTCCAGGCAAGAACACTGGAGTGGGTTGCCATTCTTTCTCCAAGGCACGAAAGTGAAAAGTGAAAGTGAAGTCGCTCAATTGTGTCCGACTCAGCGATCCCTGGACTGACACTACTTAATTTCAAAACTTCCTGCAAAGCTACAGTATTCATGAAGGTGTGGTACTGAAATAAGATTGGCCAAATGATATATAGAACAATGGGACAGAACTGAGAGTCCATAAACAAACTTTCACATTCATGGTCAATTGATTTTTTATGAGTTTATCTACACCATTGAATGGGGAACCAATCGTCTTTTCACAAATGGTGCTACAACAGCGGCATCTCCACAAGTAAAAGAATGAATTGGGACAGCTACTTGACACCATACACAAACATTTATTTGAAATGAGTCATAGACTCAAACGTAAGAGCTGAAACTAGAAAACTCAAAAGAAAGTATAAACTATATTTCCATAAAGTTGTTATACAAAATTTCTTTATACAATTTGTGTACCAAAAGAGTACTGTGCGTGTGTTTGTGAACTTTTTGAAAAGCAAATAATTTGTAAACAAAGATGTACATGTGCTGTGTAGCTGGCCATAGAGAGATTATGTTGCTGAATTCAACATGCTAGTAATTTTAAGCAATAAGGTAGGTACACTTTATGTATGTCTGTTTTGCTATGTCTTAACTACACTTTAGGGCATTGATTAAGGGATTTGGTTAAGGTGTAATGCATTGCAATGTTCCCATTAAAAATAATTAGAGATAGACTCATCATTAGCATTTTTCTCATATAGAACTTCTAATTATCAGGGGCACATTATTGCCACTGAGTAGATGATAGTCAGATTTTTTTATGTCCCTCTGCAAGTTTAGAAATATATATTGTTTTAGTATTTTTTTCAGTTGTTTTCTCAGAGATTGCAACCTTTACCCATGAAACTTCAGATATTCTTTAATGATTTGCCCTCTTACTTAATGATGCAAAGACTTTAGAACGCTTTCTCTTAATTTCACCTTCTTATAACTTTAATTCCATTGCTTCTTCTGTTTTTGAACATATTTAAACTCTTAGATGTTATTAATATTGTCTTCATTATTCAGTATTTCTTTATTCTTACTCAGATGTTTACCTTTTTGTTAATTTTTATTTGTATTCTTTTCACCATCTTTACCTCTCAACCAAGACTTGCCTGATGGCTCAGATGGTAAACGTCTGTCTACAATGCAGGAGAGCTGGGTTCGATCCTTGGGTCGGGAAGATTCCCTGGAAAAGGAAATGGCAACCCACTCCAGTACTCTTGCCTGGAAAATCCCATGGACGGAGGAGCTTGGTGCGGGCTACTGTCCATGGGGTCACAAAGAGTCAGACATGACTGAGTGACTTCACTTAGATATTTTCACTTACCCTCTCCTTTTTCCCCCCTAATTCTTAAATTCTGTGCTTCATTTTGGATTTTTTTCTGTCTCATCTTTCAGTTCACTCATTTTCTATTTAGCTGTGTCTATGGGCTTCCCTGGTATCTCAGATGGTAAAGAATCTGCTTGCAATGCAGGAGACCCAGGTTTGATCCCTGGGTCAGGAAGATCCCCTGGAGAAGGGAATGGCAACCCACTCCAGTATTCTTGCCTGGAGAATGTCATGGACAGAGGAGCTTGGTGGGCTAGAGTCCTTGGGGTCACAAAGAGTCAGACAAGACTAAGTGACTAACACACACACAGACACACACACAACCTGCTGATAATCCATCTAATCAGTTATTAAGTCCTTTTAATTTTCATTACTATAATTTTTATTTTTTCATTTTATAGTTTCAAGTTTGTCTTTAGTCCTCATTCTTCTGGTTTAGATCTTTAAAAATGCAGGTCTTTTTCTATTATTTGTTTGTTTTTTTCTTCATTTTAATTTATGTTTCTTATCTGATTGCATGTTGATCATTTGCAGTTGAATGCAATGCATTGTATACAGAATTGAATAAATACCCTTATGGCCTAGAATAATGGTTCCGTCCTCCAGAGAGTATCTAATTTTAAATTGAATTTTACTTTTGGCAGACATTGGCACTAGATTTTGGCATCATCTTAATCCAGTCTCAGGGTCTGAAATGATTTGTTTCACTACGTAATTGATAAAGCTAGTGTGTATCTTTCCTTTCAGCTAAAGAAGCTGAAAATGAACGGTTCTATGAAGACTTAAAAGACTTGGCAATTAACATTCAAAAAAGATGTTCTTTTCATTATAGGGGACTGGAATGCAAAAGTAGGAAGTCAAGAAACACCTGGAATAACAGGCAAATTTGGCCTTGTAATACAGAATGAAGCAGGGCAAAGGCTAATAGAATTTTGCCAAGAGAACACACTGGTCATAGCAAACACCCTCTTCCAACAACACAAGAGAAGACTCTACACATGGACATCACCAGATGGTCAACACCGAAATCAGATTGATTATATTCTTTGTAGCCAAAGATGGAGAAGCTCTATACAGTCAGTGAAAACAAGACTGGGAGCTGACTGTGGCTCAGATCGTGAACTCCTTATTGCCAAATTCAGACTTAAATTGAAGAAGTAGGGAAAACCACTAGACCATTCAGGTATGACCTAAATCAAATCCCTTACCATTATACAGAGGACATGACAAATAGATACAAGGTATTAGATTTGATAGACAGAGTGCCTGAAGAACTGTGGATGGAGGTTCATGACTTTATACAGGAGGCAGTGACCAAGACCATCCCCAAGAAAAAGAAATGCAAAAAGGCAAAATGGTTGTCTGAGGAGGTCTTACAAATAGCTGTATGAAGAAGAGAAGTGATAAGCAAAGGAGAAAAGGAAAGATATACCCATTTGAATACAGAGTTCCAAAGAATAGCAAGGATAGATAAGAAAGCCTTCCTTAGTGGTCAGTGCAAAGAAATAGAGGGAAAGAATAGGATGGGAAAGACTAGAAATCTCTTCAAGAAAATTAGAGATACCAAGGGAACATTTCATGCAAAGATGGGCTCGATAAAGGACAGAAACAGTATGGACCTAACAGAAGCAGAAGATATTAAGAAGAGATGGGAGGAATGCACAAAAGAACTATACAGAAAAGATCTTTATGACCCAGATAATCACGATGGTGTGACTACTCACCTAGAGCCAGACATCCTGGAATGTGAAGTCAAGCGGGTCTTAGGAAGTATCACTATGCACAAGGCTAGTGGAGGTGATGGAATTCCAGTTGAGCTATTTCAAATCCTGAAAGATGATGCTATGAAAGTGCTGTACTCAATATGCCAGCAAATTTGGAAAACTCAGCAGTGTCCATGGGACTGGAAAAGTTCAGTTTTCATTCCAATCCCAAAGAAAGGCAATGCCAAATAATGCTCAAACTATCACACAATTGCACTCATCTCACGTGCTAGCAAAGTAATGCTCAAAATTCTCCAAGCCATGCTTCAACAATAAGTGAATTTCCAGATGTTCAAACTGGATTTAGAAAAGGCAGAGGAACCAGAGACCAAATTGCCAACATCCACTGGATCATTGAAAAAGAAAAGAGTTCCAGAAAATCATCTGTTTCTGCTTTATTGAGTACACCAAAACCTTTGGCTGTGTGGATCACAACAAACTTTGGAAAATTCTTAAAGAGATGGGAATACCAGACCACCTGACCTGCCTCTTGAGAAATCTGTATGCAGGTCAGGAAGCAACAGTTGGAACTGGACAGGGATCAACAGACTGGTTCCAAATAGGGAAAGGAGTACATCAAGGCTATATATTGTCACCCTGCTTATTTAACTTATATGCAGAGAACATCATGAGAAATGCTGGGCTGCATGAAGCATAAGCTGGAATCAAGATTGTAGGGAGAAATATCAATAACTTCAGATATGCAGATGATACCACTCTTATGGCAGAAAGTGAAGAACTAAAGAGCTTCCTAATGAAAGTGAAAGAGAAGAGTGAAAAAGCTGGCTTAAAACTCAACATTCAAGAACTAGGATCACAGCATCTTGTCCCATCACTTCATGGTAAATAGATGGGGAAACAATGTCAGACTTTATTTTTTGGGGCTCCAAAATCACTGCAGATGGTGAAATTAGAAGATGCTTACTCCTTGTATGGAAAGTTATGACCAACCTAGACAGCATATTAAAAAGCAGAGACATTAGTTTGCCAACAACAGTCCATCTAGTCAAAGCTATGGTTGTTCCAGTAGTCATGTATGGTTGTGAGAGTTGGACTATAAAGAAAGCTGAGCACCAAAGAATTGATGGTTTTGAATGGTAGCGATGGAGAATACTCTTTGGAATCCCTTGGACAGCAAGGAGGTCCAACCAGTCCATCTTAAAGGAAATCAGTCCTGGGTGTTCACTGGAAGGACTGATGCTGAAACTGAAACTCCAATACTTTGGCCACCAGATAAGAAGAAATGACTCATTTGAAAAGACCCTGATACTGGGAAAGATTGAAGGCAGGAGGAGAAGGGGACAACAGGGGATGAGATGATTTGATGGCATCACCGACTCATGGACATGAGTTTGAGTAAACTCCGGGAGTTGGTAATGGACAGGGGGCTTGGCTTGCTTCATTCCATGGGGTTGCTGGAAATGACTGAGCAACTGAACTGAACTGAATTTCTTTATTTCTTTTTTTTAAAGCTCATTTTTACCTGATGATATGTCTCACAAGCATCACAACTTAAATATTGGGTAGATTACTAGGTTCATATCGTCAAAGCTATGATTTTTTCCAGTAATTATGTACAGATGTGATGATTGAACATAAGACTGAGTGCCAAAGAATTGATGCTTTCAAATTGTGCTGGAGAAGACTCTTGAGAGTCCCTTGAACTGCATGGAGTTCAAATCAGTCAGTCTTAAAGGAAATATTCCTGAATATTCATTGGAAAGAATGATGCTGAAGCTGAAACTCCAATAACTTCGCCACTTGATGCAAAGAGGTGACTCATTGGAAAAGACCCTGATGCTGGGAAAATTGAAGGCAAAAGGAGAACAGGGCTGTAGAGGGTGAGTTGGTTGGATGGCATCACTGACTCAGTGGACATGAGTTTGAGCAAATTCTGGGAGATACTGAAGGATAGGGGAGCCTGGCATGCTGCAATTCATGAGGTTACAAAGTTGGATATGACTTAACAACTAAACAGCGACAAGAACCTCAAAGATTAGTAGGACCTCATCCTGCTATTTGTAGGACCCAAGGTCCATTCTTTCCCCCATAGTCCTATTAAGCTGTCAGAAGTACTAGTCATGATTTTCGTCTTTTTTCCATACTTGCCACCTTGTGGAAGATGGAATTAAATGAAGTTGTGCCACAAACTTCCTTCTCTTGGCTCTAACTTCTGAATGTATCACAACCTTATTATCTCTCTCTAATATCTTCCACCAGGCATTTTAGATCACATCCAAGGTTTTTGATTGCTCTCAGTGCTAGTTTCGGCCCAAATTTTCTAGTCCACCCTCTTTCATTCTTAAACCCACACCATTCTGAATTTTCTCACTATCCCTCCACCAGAACTTCCTTGTATAATGTCACCAGCCGACTCCACATTCAATGGACATTTTCAGTCCTTGGCTTTCTTGAACATACCAAATCGTTTGATTCTGTTGTTCTTTCTCTTCTTCAAAAATGTCCTGTTTGTTTCCTTCCTTCCCATCTGATCGTTGGGCTTTGCATGGTCTCCTCATCCTCCTGACGGTTAAACTCTCTTCCTGAATGAGGTCATCCATCCAGTGGCTTCATCGACACCCATGTATGAATGGTTCTTGAAGGTATGTCTGCAGAGAAGACCTTTTATTGTGAGCTCTGCATGCTGCAGAGCCCCACCTGGAACAGCTCTTCTTGAATGCCTCTTGGCAAATCTCAACCTAAATGTGATCAAATTCCCTTATCTTTCCCTAAGCTACACATTCCTAATCCCTTTCAGTTGTTAGTTCCCCAGTGTCACTCACTGTCCAATCTAGTCGACAATTCTTCTAAATATCTCTCAAACACATCGATTCTTTCCTATCCCCTCTGCTTCTGTTTTTGGCCCAATCACAAACATCTCTAATCTTTTTAATCCGATGTTCATAATTAATGCTTCAAAAATATTCTCTGCCTATGTCCAGATTGGTCAGCAATAGGGCTCAGTGTATCACAGTGACTCAGGTACCCAGACTGACAGGTTCCATCTCAACATGTGCTTGTATAACTGCAGGAACCAGCAAAGGAGAACATAGCAACCTCACACTGAGTCGGAAAGTTCTTGCCTTAGGCTGACTCAGGATATTGCCATTCCCTTCCCACTGGCTAGATCACATCCTACGACCACACTTAAGTCAACAGGGTGAGTATGTAATCACCCCAAGACTGGGTGACTCTGTCAGATTTTGTCTGAGATCTCTCCCCAACCTCACTTCCCTGCGACATGTGCGTAATAATCAGCTCCAATATTCCCTTCTCGGGAAAGCATTTCCTTCTTCCATATATTGGGTTAGTGCTTCTATTGAATCATCTTTATCACACTAAACATTACTAGGCTTTTGCTTCTTGTTCTCACCAGGTTGTAAGATTCATGAGGACAAAGTCTGTGTCTGCCTCATTTGCCTCTGTGTTCCTGTGTCAAGTTCAGGACATGGCCCTTAGAAACTTTCACCAAACAGTGGTTGAGCAGATGAGTGAAGGGTTGCAGGTTGCCCAAGTAAGCATGGGGTGTAAGTTAATCAGTAAGCAATCAATATCCGGGGGTTAGTTTGCCGCAGGGAGATGGAGACAGCTCCTTTCTGACCAGGAAAAGATTGTCACCAATGCTGCTGTAGCAAGGACCCACATTCTAATACCACTGTGACCACACTACTACATGAAGTGACTACACTTCATGACTTTGAAAATCTATGTTCACCTATAAAATGGAAATACTTCTTGTGTTAGTTCATAGTGTTATTGTGAGGATAAGTCCAACATACTCTGAAGTTGAAACTCCAATACTTTGGCCACGTGATGCAAAGCACCAACTCCCTAGAAAAGACACTGATGCTGGGAAAGATTGAGGGCAGGAGGAGAAGGGGACAACAGCGGATGAAATGGTTGGATGGCATCACCTACTCAGTGAATGTGAATTTGAGCAAACTCTGCAAGACAGTGAAGGACAGGGAGCCCCGTGTGCTGCAGTTCACAGGTTGCAAAGAGTCGGACATGGCATAGTGACAACAGTAACATTTTTAAGGATAGCGGTGAAAAAACAGGTGTGAAAACTTCCTTAAAAGGAAGTTCTTTCATCATCCATTTCTCCCTTTTTCTTCATTTATTCTTCTCTATTTCTGTCATTTTCTTCTTCTCTTCCTTCACTTCATGATTTTTACAGCTAATATTTAGAATGCTTTACTCTGTTGGGCTTCCCCTGTGGCTCAGCTGGTAAAGAATCTACCTGCAATGTGGGAGACCTGGGTTTGATCCCTTGGTTGGAAAGAGTCCCTGGAGTTGGGAAAGGCTACCCACTCTAGTATTCTGGCCTGGAGAATTTTCCATGGACTGTGTAATCCACGGGGTTGCAAAGAGTCTGGACACAACGGAGCGACTTTTACTTTCACTTTGCTCTGTCTGAGGTAGTGGTACCCTCAATTGTTTGTCTAGTTTTATTCCCATGAGCTTATTACGATTTCTATCCCATTTTTAACTTCTGTTAAGTGAACAGTGATTTTTACCTGATAATCCTTTGCTTCTCTGAAGTTCAGCTGCCACTGTAAATCATTAGCTGGAATGGCACATATATCACTTTTTTCCCCCCTGTGTAGCAAGAATGCAGTTTTGTTTATATTCTGAGACCATAGACCTTCACGTAGGAGTTCTATTTTTTGTCACCAGGAGCCCGGCAGGCTACAGCCCATGGAGTCACAAAGAGTCAGATGACTGAGTGACCTAGCACACAAGCATTCATAGAGACAGGACGGGCTGCATTCAAATCCCAGCTATGCTTTCCTGTCACCTAATAGCTGCCTTGGATAATTTGTTTTTGCTCAGTTGCTAAGTTGAATCTGACTCTGAGAGCCCATGGACTGCCTCAGGCCAAGCTTCCAGAAAATTTGGGTCTTGGTTATTTAGGTTGTTCTCCAAGTGTTAGTTTCTATTGGTTTTTTTTTTTTTTAATTGCAGGATAATTGGTTTACAATGTTGTGGCAGTTTCTTCTGTACAACAACATGAATTAGCTACAAGGATATATGTCCCCTCCCTCTTGTGTCTGGCTGCCCTGTACCACGATTCCACCCCTCTTAGTCATCACACAGCACCAAGCTGAGTGGCCTATTTTTTAAAAATTAGAAATGAGTATAGTCATCTCATTAAAAAATTTGGTGAAGATTAAATAGCATTGTATGATAGTGCCTAGCATGGAACATTCCATATAGTGAGATTTTAACAAATCATAATTGCTTTTATGCTTATTATATACAGTGCACACTTAAGTTGGGTTGATTGGGTGCCATTCATTAATGTGAGTCCAAATGTTAACCTGTTTAGAGTATGACTAACAAAAATAGACATGGACTTTTATCACTTTAGTCTAAATATGATTTGAGAAAAAGCTTTTTGGCATTGTGATTATATCCTAGCTTTAGGCTATTCTGGAAGAATAAAAAATCAGTGTTGTTAATATGCAATATAAGTAATATAATATTGATTTGATTATATAATAAGGCTTATTATAATATCCA
>SJYQ01003532.1:259990-324004 GCA_006410935.1 Redunca redunca
GGCTTATTATAATAGCCAATACTCACTGAGAACCTATATTCCAGACAAAGTTATAAATAGATAGAGTTCTAAAATGTATTAACAGTTCTAAACAGTATAACTTATTTAATCCACACAACTATCTGAAGGTATAGTTCTGTTATGTACCCATTTTTCAGATGAGAGAACTGAGGCACAGAGTTTCAATAACCTACCCAAGGTCAAACACTAGCAAAGCATGGTGGCTGAGATACTGTCCGAAGCAACTAGCCTCTGAAATCCAGGATCTGACCCAGCTTTGTCAATGGTACGTTCTGAGATAATGGGCTGTTTCATGCCCACACTGCCCTGCCTGGTACCCACTAGCAGCATGGTTACCGAGCGTTTGAAATGTCACTTGTGCAAGTGAGGGACTCTTCTAACTGAATTTAAGTCTCAACAGACACATGCGGCTGGTAGCTCTTCTACTCGTGCAGCTCTAACCTCTGTGTTCCATTCCTTCACAGGTTAAAATTAGATCATCAAAAGCATTCACAATAAGACCGAGACATCGCATTAAAAATGAGAAAATAAGTACCTTTAGGACAGCTGAGCTGAGATGTTATTTGCACTTGTGCTTGATGGAATGCAGCCCCAATTTTTTCAATTCCAGATTCATTTAATAAAATAACTTGAGACCTTAAATTTTGCTCTGACAAATGACACTGAAGAGCAATAATATAATGCAAATTGACTGCTTCACTACATGAAAAGAGAGAGTTTTGAGTAAAACACAGCACAGGCATAGTGACGGACCAGGAGCGTGTGCATGACATGTAACACACTAGGACTGATCTGTGCCCACAAGGAGGACAAGAGCTAGCAGAGAGACTGGCAAACGCCACGAAAAAGAAGAAGGACGACAAATGGCGGAGCAACATATCCCTAGGTGCCCAACTCTACTATCAGGAAAAGGAAAATTTATATGTATATATTTAGGGCAACAAAAAGGCATGAGTTTGGCCATCAAAAAGACTGCCCAAAGAGTGTTCTGTCTATGTTTTCTCCTAGAATGTGCATCATTAAAAAACTGACAAACAATAATTGCTGGAGAGGGTGTGGAGAAAAAGGAGCCTTCTTGCACTGCTGGTGGAAATGTAAATTGATACAACCACTATGGAGAATATTATGAAGATTCCTTAAGAAACTGGGAATAAAACTATTACATGACTCAGCAATCCCACTCCTGGGCATATGCCCTGAGAAAACCATAATTCAAAAAGATACGTGTACCCCAGTGTTCATTGCTGCACTATTTACAGTAGCCAGGACATGGAAGCAGCTTAGATAGACATCAACAGATGAATGGATAAAGAAGATGTGGTGTGTATATATACACAATGGAGTATTACTCAACCACAAAGAGGAATGAAATATATATGGTGATGTGGATGAACCTAGAGTCCGTCAAACAGAGTGAAGAAAGTCAGAAAGAGAAAAGCACAGCTCATATATTAACACATACACACATATATCAAGTCAAGAAAAATGGTACAGATGAACCTATTTGCAGGGCAGGAACAGAGACACAGATTGGAAGACAGACTTGTAGCCACAGCAGGGGAAGTGGAGGATGGGATGAATTGGAAGACCAGCATTGCCGTGCACCACTAAGTGTAGAATAGATAGCTAGGCGAAGTTGCTATATAACACAGGGAGCTCGGCTCAGTGCTCTGCAATGGCCTAAAGGGGTCTGATGCGGGGTGGGAGGGAAGCTCAAGAGGGAGGGGACGTGTGTGCACCTATAGCTGATCTATGTCATTGCAAGCAGAAGCCAACACAACATTGTAAAACAATTATCTTCTAATTAAAAAAAAAAAAAATTTTAAAAAAGAACTGCCCAGTGACGAAGGCTGTGGCCACCAATGGCACTTCCAGGGCGAACGGTGGAGGTGGCTTCTCTTCTGGTTCCTAGAACCTGGCCAACTTAGCCTGAGACCTGTGTCCCTGGAGCCGCTGAAGAGTGTGGTCCCAGGAGTCAGGCAATAAGGTCTTGAATGGCTGGTCTCCCATCACCAGCCTTGTGACTCCTATGGTCCTTGTATATCTCTTAGCCTCAGTTCCCCCATCTTGCAGGGCTTCCCTTGTAGCTCAGTTGGTAAAGAATCTGCCTGCAATGCAGGAGACCCAGGTTTGATTCCTACGTTGGGAAGATCCCCTGGAGAAGGAAGTGGCAACCCACTCCAGTATTCTTGCCTACAGAATCCCCATGGACAGAGGAGCCTGGCAGGCTACAGTCCATGGTGTCACAAGAGTCAGACACAACTTAGCGACTAAACCACCACCACCACCACCCATCTTGCACGGATTTGTAGAATAGTGATGCCCCAGTGTGAATGCCAGCACTTGCCAAGCCATGTGCGCCGTGGACGGGAACCGTCACCGTGGCACTGTATATGCATGGCAACGTGGCCAATGAGCTGGTCATCTGCTCTTCACAGTAGCTCTGATATTTTTTGCTTGACTAAAATACGTTTCCAGGGAAATTTAAAAACATGTTAGTTCAGTTCCTTGGACTTAAATGGTAATGTTGCAAATGCCATTTATTATTCATTTGCTCAACTAACAAATACCACTGACTGCTCAAGGTCCTGGGCTGAGGTCTGTGGGGCAGTCACAGTAGAATCTGTCTGGATCAGGTGTGGATGAGATGATTCAACACGGGCTGAAAAGACACAACCAAGGCCTACCATCATAGGTGGCCATCAAGAGACCCTCATAATCTCTACTCCATCCTGCCCCTGATATCTGCAGCTTCCTGTTTTCCAAACCATAGAAATATATGGGAACAATCCAGTTTATTATCCATACTATTGCCTTATAGTATGATTAAAGTGATTTTTTTATGGTCTATTCAATTAAAATGTAAACTCAATTTCAAATGTACTTTTGTACAGATTTTTTAGGGTAAAGCTAACCACATTTAGACTGAAAAGATTTACCTTTTTATTTTTAATAAAAGACTAGGTGTAGAGCAGAAGAAATTCGAGTTTTCTTTTTTTTCTCTTTACTAAGATGCACTTATTGTCCTCACAGATGGAGGACAACTATAAATTTATGGTGTGTGGGGCTTATTGGGTTTAAAAAAGTTGCACCATTATTTATATCTTACTGTAGGAAAGTCCTTGTTGGAGGAGAAGAGAAGCAGCCTCAGGCTGCCAAACCTGGCTGACATAATTATTAGCTAAAAAAAGACTGAGGTTTTCTTCCTGGTAAAGCACAAATATAAATTTGTTATTGCACACTTCAGTACCTTGGAGTCTCTGAACTTTGTTTATGGTCTGTGGAAAAATAGGTATTTATTGCTCTTCTTGTCACCAAGCAAGCCAGGCCTTTGTCACTTCTCTGGACTCAAGGACTAGGCGTGCATGCGTGTGTGCTCAGTCGTGCCTGACTCTTTGCAACCTTGCAGACTGTAGCCTGCCAGGTTCCGCTCTCCAGGCCAGAATGCTGGAGTGGGTTGCCATTTCCACCTCCAAGGGATCTTCCCGACCCAGGGATCAAACCTGTGTTTCCTGCATTGCAGGCAGATTCTTTAACTGCTGAGCCACCTGGGAAGCATGGTAGCTACAGAAAAGACCAACAAGGCCATTCTTGTCACATTTTTTAAAAGACAAATTCTTTTGATCTTGGATGTGAACGTGATTTGTGCAAGGCACAGGATTTATCCGAGTTGTTTTTCCCCCCTTTTATTTCTGAATAGCAAAGGGAAGAATAAAATGACAACCCAAAGAAAGATGCTGAATAAATGAAGACATTCGTTTTTCCATGATACAGTGCAAAATGCCAAGGACACACAAAAAATCAATCGATGCCATCAGGTCCCTCCCCTATAGGAGCTCAGAGTCTAAGGCGCTCTATTGTGATTCTTAAGTCAATGACAGAGACTGGCGGATGCCAACTAGCTGAGCCATTTTGTCTAATCAATGTATCTTCCGTGGTGGATGCTCTTCTGTGATACAAAATTATTCTACTGAATGCTCACCCACTCCTGCATGTCCTGCCACATGCCTCTGTCCAACCTTTTTGGTGTCCATTGTCAACTAAAAAATACAGTCACAACCTCAAAGTAGAGAGCTATTTTATTTGGTGGGAATGTTTAGGACTCCGAGCCTGGGAGACACCATCTCAGTAGCTCTGGGAAAACTGCTCCAAGGAGGCGGGAGTGGGAGTCAGGCTATATATAAGTTTGCAACAAAGGGGGCAGACAGTCTGAACATCAAAGCTTATGGTGAGGTAGGGAAAATCAGATTATCAAGTTAAGGAATTTAGCATTCTGTGTATGGGAAGATGCAAGCCTCTGGGCTCACTGAATTCATTCCTTTCAAATGCACTTTGGCTCCCTGGGGCCAAATCCTGTTTCCTTGCTCAATTTAAGGGGTGGCAGATGGAGCAGATGGCTGCTTCTTGCACTCCCCTGAGATCCTCAGCCATCACCGTGTGTTGGGGGGTGGCATCTGCTGGACGGTGGCCATTGTGTTCTGTTTTCAGTTCAGTTCAGTTCAGTCACTCAGTCATGTCCGACTCTGCGACCCCACGGACTGCAGCATGCCAGGCCTCCTTCTCCATCACCAACTCCGGAGCTTGCTCAAACTCACATCCACTGAGTCTGTGATACCATCCAATCATCCCATCCTCTGTTGTCCCCTTCTCCTCCCGACTTCAATCTTTCCCAGCATCAGGGTCTTTTCTAATGAGTCAGTTCTTTGAGTCAGGTGGCCAAAGTATTGGGGCTTCAGTTTCAGCATCAGTCCTTCCAATGAATATTCAGGACTGATCTCCTTTAGGATGGACTGGTTGGATTTCTTTGTAGTCCAAGGGATTCTCAAGAGTCTTCTCCAACACCACAGTTCAAAAGCATCAGTCCTTCCAATGAACCCTCGTTCACATTTGGAGGCCAGAAATCGGTGACAGCTGTGACATTTTTTGCCCACTGATATGACTAACTAATGAGATATTTCATTTCAAACCATCAATCAATATTCTGCTCTCCAGGCTTCTGGCCAGCCAGTCGGGCCATTCATCACGGCCCCACCAGTCCTGTATCTATTCTACCTGGAGGTCCCTTCCCTTTATACACAGCTCTGCCCAGTGGAGGCATGTCCCTCCCCACTGTCTTTCAAGATTGTACTTGAGAGAGGCTGCCGTCCACTGCCACCTACTTTCAGCTGGCACCTACATGCTGAGTCAGTCTACCCATAATACTCAGCTTGGGATTCTCCTCTTCTTTCTGGCTGTTCAGGGTAGTCTATAAGTGCACAGACATGAGCTGAGTGTACTCTCTTCTGCAGAAAGCATTAGTGTGCTTGCGGCTGTATTAATACATGAGATAGTTGTGGCACATTAGTGAAAAGCCTGACTTTGTTATCTTTATTTGAAAATGAATGAAGGTTTAGAGAGATGTGTGAAAGAAAGTTAGTCACTCAGTTTTGTCCGACTCTTTGGGACCCCATAGACTGTAGCTCACCAGGTTCCTCTGTCCTTGGGATTCTCCAGGTAAGACTACTGGAGTGGGTATCCATTTCCTTCTCCAGGTCTCCCAAATCACAGGCAGATTTTTTACCATGTGAACCACCAGGGAAGCCCCAGAGAGATACATAGGAGTGCCAAGTTGGCAAGGTGTGGACTGTGGCAGATTTGAAAGTGTCCTGTTGACCAGGCTGGAAAGCATTTCCTAGAATTCCCTTCCTGGTATATTCCTGCTTGTGATGAGCCACGGGAAGCATTCTTGCTTGAGGTTTGGAGGGTGGTAGTGAAGCGGTGATCGTTTTGCTCTGCGTTGAGAAGAGCAGGGTAGGCACTATGTGGCATGCACGTTTTGTGGCACACACACACACACACACATGCTCACACACACACACGTTTTGTGGCACACACACACACACACACATGCACACACACACACACTGTGCTGTGTGCCTCCTGGCTCACCTCGTTGGTGTTGGGAGGCAGCCAGGGCTGCAACTGCTCTTTGGGTTCGTCCCCACTGAGCTCATCTGCTTCTCTTGACTAATGTCTTAGGTTCCTGTTGCTGCTGTAACAAATCGCCAAAATGGAGTGACAATAAACGACATACCTTTGTTATCCCACAGGACGCTCAGGAGGGACTGCTCCTCTGTGTTCCCAGAGCATCTGCTTTCTCTGGGCAATCACCGTTCAGGTCGTCAGCCTTACTCGGGATACTTGTTTATCTGTTCTGGTTCCCGTCCCCCACTACAAACTCCGTGGTGGTGGGGAGGGGTGGGACAGATGTCAGATTTGACACATGGCATCATCAAAGATTGGGGTTTCATCTTTTACAACGAAGCCATTTTTGTAACCCTGCGAGTCTATTCCACGCAGATAAGCATGGTGAAGGCAGGTCAGCATTGAGATATAATAGCTCTCCACATATTGGGAACACAGAAATCACAATGCAAGCACTTTGAGAAAAGTGTCACTACTAATTGGCTCATCTTTCAGAGAAGAAACTGTTGGGTTTGTCAAGAATCACTGACTCTCACCGAAAATGAAACCACTGTTCACTTGGAGCCAAGACTTTGAATTTAAGAAAAAACAGTAATTGGATTGATTCTTTTGCTAATTCAACCAGCATATCTGAGATGCTACGGGACAGTATTTCATGTGCTACGTAGGCATGAATCCCACAGGTTCTGTCCTCAAGACACTCATTTTCTAGTAGGAAAGAAAGACAAGGAAACACATGACTGAAGCAGAATGTGGGGCATTAGTAGGTATTCATCTTTGTCCATCACCTGCAGCCTGTGTGGCTCAAAATGAGCATTTGCTGCACTGATGTAGGAAGAAAGAATATTCAAACCAGACATGCATTATTTTGCAAAGAACAAGTTGAATTCACAGAACTTCAACAACTTATGTTATACTTTAATAGAACCTGATCTCCAGAGAAAATGTTTTATTTGCACATAATGAATACACATTATTTTTAACTGCTGTAAGATCATTGAATTTGTTGATCTCCTCCCACCTCAGTTTAGAAATTTTCAAACCTAGGTAGATATCGTTTTTTCATAATATAGTTATCAAAACAGAAAGTAAGCTTGTCATTTATCTTATTTGTAAATAATATGAATACCGATGACAGTTTGGACCTTTCAACTCACAGCAAACAACATTTCAATTTCATTTATATGTGACTTTCTGAGTGTCAGGGTGCAGTAAGAACCAGTGACATTCCTGAGTTCTCTGTGGTGTGTTAACCACTTGAAGAAGGCATTTGGATTTAACCTCAGGCCGCGTGTCTGTTACCTGTCAGCCAGGTTATCCTGATTGGGTTCTGCCCTCACCCCATCTCTGCCAGCTGAGCTCATGCAGCCATCTGGCCCAAGGGAATGAATTTTTGGTGTTCATGAGATGGATTGCTGGATCTTGGACACCTGCTCTGTTGAAGTCGTAATTTCCCTTTGGGGGAGAAAACGTTTTCTGCAATCCTTTCTAAAGAGTTTCTGTGTTATATGGCCTTGGGCTTATTCATCTCTTCAGGGCATAATAAACTAGAAGTCTTTCTCTGGATATTTGCATTCACATTTTGTTGCTCTCCACACAGCGTAAGGAAGCTCTGTCCGGTGCCAAAGGACTCTCTCCAGGTGTTCCAACACCTGGAAAAAGCTGGATGCTTCAGCAAAGTGCAGTCTTTTCTGTTGTGGGGAAATGGATGGGGCTCCAGAGGGGAGAGAGCCTTCCCACTGCCTCCCACGAGATTACTTCCTGAGAAATGATGGCAGGAGCGATAGTGTCTAAATGTAAAAACAGCTAATGTAGCTTTTAATCCCATCCCTAATTTGTCCCTCCCTCTTCACAAACTATGTATAAAATAAATAAGCAACAAAGATACACTGAATAGCATGGGAAATTACATTTATACTTTGAATGGAATCTGATCTGTAAAAATATTGACTCACTATGCTGTACATCTGAAACTAATATCATATAATAAATTACTATACTTCAACTTTAAAAAGCTGCTAATGTATTTCTTCCAGGTGAAGACGGCATTTTAGCAAAGCATGAGAAAGCAATTACATTTTGGAAGAAATGTGCACTCTGACAAAAGCACTGGGAAGTAAACATACGGAAATGTTTCCTTCATTGTAACTGGAGCCATATGTTGGTATTGGCGAAGCTATTGTCCTCTAAAATTACTCATGTCCATATACTTAAAAATTGTAAACGATTTTCTGTCATTTAATCATCTTCTAAATGATGACTTTCAGTGAGTTTTAAACCTATTTAACACATAAAAACAGTGCGCCTTCTAAGAGAAACCTCCTACATGTTGGTGGGAATGTAAATCATTGCAGTAACTATGGAGAACAGTGTGAAAGTTCCTCAAAAAACTAAAAATAGAGCCACCATATGATCCAGCAATCCCAGTCCCGGGCACGTAGCAGGAATAAGCAATAACGTGAAAAGATACATGTACCCCAGTATTCACTGCAACACTGTTCACAATCACCGAGATGTGGAGGCAATAACTGTCCACTGACAGGGGGTGCAGAAAGAAGATGTGATATTGAAACAGTGTATCATGACTCAGCCATTAAAAATCATGAAATAACACCATTTGCAGCAACACGGATGGACCCAGAGACTGTCATACCAAGTGAGTAAGTCAGAGAAAGAGAAATCGCATATGATATCATTTATATGTGGAATGTAAAAGAAACGACACAAATAAACTTATTTACAAATCAGAAACAGACACAGCTTTATAGAGAACAAACTGATGGTTAGAAGAGGGAAAGGGTGGGGGAGGGAGAGTTAGGGAGTTTGGGATTGCCATCTACACTTCTGCATTTAGAATGGATAACCAAGGACCTGCTATATAGTACAGGGAACCCTGATCCATATTATGTAACAAGCTAAATGGGAAAAGAATTTGAAAAAGAAAAGATACATATATTTATAACTGAATCACTTTGCTGTACACCTGAAACTATCACAACATTGTTAATCACTATTCTTCAATATAAAGTAAAAAGTTAAAAAAATCATGTAAATTTTTAAAATAGAAGAAGAAACTTCAAAGTCACTGAGAGATCAGTTAAAAACAGGTCACAGAAAGGTGCATATTCTGATTACTGCATAAGAAAAATTAATTGACACTCTAGAACATGAATGTTTTAATAACCAAATTTTAATAAAACTTTTGCACAATTGGTTGATGAAATAGACAAATTATCATAATTTAGTAAATTNTAGGAATTCATTTATTTATTTTTTTTTAATTTTTATTTTATATTGGGGGATAGTTCATTGATGATGTCGTAATAGTTTCAGGTGTACAGCAAAGTGATTCAGTTAATAGCTCAGCTGGTAAAAAATCTTCCTGCAATGCAGGAGATCCTGGTTCAATTCCTGGATTGGGAAGATCCCCTGGAGAAGGGATAGGCTACCCACTCTAGTATTCTTGGGCTTCCTTTGTGGCTCAGCTGGTAAAGAATCTGCCTGCAATGTGGGAGACCTGGGTTTAATCCCTGGGTTGTGAAGATTCCCTGGAGAAGGGAAAAGGCCACCCACTCCAGTGTTCTGGCCTGGAGAAGTCCATGGACTGTACAGTCCATGATTGCAAAGAATCAGACATGACTGATCGACTTTCACTTCTTATACATGTATCTATTCTTTTTCAGATTCTTTTCCCATTCAGAGTTTTACAGAGTCTTGAGTAGAGTTCTCTGTGCTATACAGTAGATCCTTGTTGGTTACCTATTTTAAATACAGCAGTGTGTATACTGGACAAGGCAATGGCACCCCACTCCAGTACTCTTGCCTGGGAAGTCCCATGGATGGAGGAACCTGGTAGGCTGCAGTCCATGGTGTCTCGAAGAGTCGGATACGACTGAGAGACTTCACTTTGACTTTTCACTTTCTTGCATTGGAGAAGGAAATGGCAACCCACTCCAGTGTTCTTGCCTAGAGAATCCCAGGGATGGGGGGGGGCCTGGTGGGCTGCCATCTATGGGGTCGCACAGAGTCGGACACTACTGAAGTGACTTAGCAGCAGCAGCAGCATATCAGTCCCTAACTAATCCCCTAACTCCCTGCCTCTCCTACCCCTAAACCATAAATTTGTTCTCTAAGCCTGCAAGTCTGTTTCTATTTTGTAAATGAATTCATTTGCATCAGTTTTTTAGATTCTCCATATAAGCAACATCGCATGGTGTTTGTCCTTCTCTGTCTGACTTTGTCCACTTAGTATGATAGTCTCCAGGTCCGTCTGCGTTGCTGGGTAACGTTCCATTGCGTATGTCACGTCTTTATCCATTCATTTGTTGAACACAGGTTGCTTCCAAGTCCTGGCTATTGTAAACAGTCTAGCAATGAACACTGTGGCACATGTATCCTTCCAGACCATGGTTTTCTCTGGATATATGCCTAAGAATGGTATAGCTCGATCATATGGTAGCTCTATTTTTAGCTTTTTAATTGGGAAAGACCGTGATGCTGCGAAAGATTGAAGACCGGAGGAGAAGGGGATGACAGAAGATGAGATGGTTGGATGGCATCACTAACTCAATGGACATAAGTTTGAACAAGCTCCAGGAGTTGGTGATGGACAGGGAGACCTGGCGTGCTGCAGTCCATGGGGTCGCAAAGAGTTGTTACTGAACAGGACTGAGCAACTGAACTGAACTGAAGGATAACAAACCAAAAGAGAAGAGTAGAAAGAAATCATCTATTACCTTCCTATCACCCATCTGCATCATATCTATCTATAGTATATCTACCCAATATTTCTATACCTGTCTATCTATCTATTTATTTTAAGGGATTTCCTTGTGTTATTAGGAAGACTGGCAAGTCAAAATCCTTAGGCAGGCCAGCCCGCTGGAAACTCAGGCAGAGTTTCTGTGTTGCCGGCATGAAGAAGAGTTTGTTCTACTTTGGGAATCCTTGGTCTTTGCTCTTAAGGCCTCCAAGTGTCTGGATGGGGTCCCCGCACATTATGAAGGGTACTCCGATTTACTCCAAGCTCACGGACTAACGGTAATCATCTCTAAAAACTACCTTCACAGCAACATCTAGACCTGTGTTTGACCAAGCACCAGACACCTTGGCCTTTCCAAGCTGACGCATAAAGTTAGTTACCACAGTGATTAAATAATGACACTAAGTGAGCAGTTTTATTTGTTGGGTTGATTTTTTTTTTTTTTTTTTTTTGTCATTACACCAGTTTTGCTTAGAACAGAGACTTTAGGACATACTGAGTCATGGGATATAAATGTGAAATTAATTTGCTTTTGTGCAGAGACAGTTTTTTCAGGGTGGAGAATGCCTGTAATGGGTCATTCCAAAGAGGATTATGCCAGAGTAGATGGTGTAAGAAATACTGTAAAAGTACTCTTTACAATACCCAGCACATGGAAGCAACCTCCCATCTGTCCATTGACAGATGACTGGATAAAGAAGATGTGGGACATATATACAATGGAGTATTACTCAGGATAAAAAGCAATGAATTTGAGTCAGTTCTAGTAAGCTGGATGGACCTAGAACCTGTTACATAGAATGAAATCAGTAGAAAGAGAAAATCAAACATTGTATATGAACCAATATATATAGAATCTAGAAAAATTGGTACTGCTGAAGCTATTTATAGGGCGGAAATAGACTCAGATGTAGAGAATGGACATACGGACACAGCAGGGGAAGAAGAGGCTAGGACGGATTAAGAGAGCGGCATCAAAATATATACATGGCCGTGTGGAAAATAGACAGCTAATGGTAAGTTTTAGTACAGCCCAGGGGGCTCAGCCCGGTGCTCTGTGATGACCGAGAGGGGTGAGATGGGGTGGGAGGTGGGAGGGAGGTTCAGGAGGGAGGGGACATGTGTATTTGACAGTAGCCTGAGTTGGGACCCTTGATTTAGTCCCACGGCAAAATTGAGGGATAGCTGTCTTCTGAGACCCACCGTAGGAGCTGTGTGTCCTGAAGCAAAAACTCATGTAGATATATGTCCATGGAGTTGAGATCTCAGAAGGCCTATGGTGGGAACCATATCGTGTACAGAAACAGTGACTGGGTTAATAGGGACCGGGGGAGACTGCAGCAATGTAGAATGGATAAGCCCCTTCCAAACGGGCATGCGTTCCAGTAACTGGCTAAGTGGGAAGAGAGTGCACAGAATTAAGGACCTACAGTCCAGTCCATGGAAATCTGGGTGCAGCCCCTTTAAGAAACCTGAAAGCCAAAAGACGTCCCTTGTAGCTCAGTCGGTAAAGAATCTGCCTGCAATGCAGGAGACCCAGGTTTGATTGGGAAGGGGAATGCTTTCCGCCCTCTTAAATACAAATCTGAGTCAACACGGGTGCGGAGCTACAGCCACACGTCAGGCTCTCCAGGCCCAGGCTGCCCCGGTGGCCGCCAGAGGGATGCTGCTTCCCGTCAGCAGCCGCATCTTACTCCCCGAGACCCTGAGCACCAGCGGACCAGGCTCAGATGCGGCTCTCAGTGAAAGATGACCTCCGCCTCCTGCCTGCCCTAGCTTTCCTCTGACTCCCTGTGATCTTGAGCTTTTAATCAGCCTCTCAGCCTTAGTTTCTTTAGAGATGAAAATAAGAAAAATAATATGCAGTCAATTGCAGGGTCACTGTGAAGTTCTTAACGTTTAGAAACACATCAGCTATTATATAACTGGCCCTTTGTGCCCTATGCTACTTATCTGAATTTTCCCTAAAGAGCTGTGAGAAGGGTCAAGAGGAAATGAGATTTCCACTAATTGGAAGCTATTTCTGGGTGGCTTTTAAAAGGATTGAGGCTGGGGGGTAAGATCTGTGCACTAGAAACAATAAAAAAGCCAGCCCCCCAAATGTGAAAAAGAACTGCACACCAGCATCTCTGGTTTCTGTGAAGATCCCCGTGCTCCTGGCGTCTCATTTCTCCACTAGGTCGTGCTGTGCTGTGCTTAGTCCCTCAGTCCTGTGACTCTTTGCCAACATCCCATGGACTGCAGCCCATCAGGCTCCTCTGTCCATGGGATTCTCCAGGCAAGAATACTGTGTGGGCTGCCATGCCCTCCTCCAGGGGATCTTCCCAACCCAGGGATCAAACCCAGGCCTCCTGCATTGCAGGTGGATTCTTTGCCATTTGAGCTACCAGGAAAGTCCAAGAACACTGGAGTGGGTAGTCTGTCCTTTCTCCAGGGGATATCTTCCTGACCCAGGAATTGAACCTGAGTCTCCTACACTGTAGGTGGATTCTTTACCAGCTGAATCACCAGGGTTGGGTTTGTATAATTGGTTGCAGGGCATGTCAACAATGAGGTTAAGAAGGAAATGTGTCAAATTTAGAAAATGTGAGCTCTTCTCAAGTGCGTTGCAATCAATGTACACACTACAATAAACCAGTCATTCATCCGTCCAGGCATCCTAGCATTCAGCACAATATGGTACACTTACTGTATGCTAGGAACGGGCCAGACCAGAGAGCCTGGTAAACAGCTGGGTGGACAGAAATGGACCCTGTGCTCCTATATTTATCGTGTAGTGGAGGGACTTATTAAGTAATTTTCACACACAGAGATAATTAAAAATTGTGCCGTTTGCAATTGAGAAAGATCATGAGATATTATGGCGACTTCCTAAGTGGCTCAGTGGTAAAGAATCTGCCTGCTAATGCAGGAGACACAGGAGATGCAGGTTCGATCCCTGGGTCAGGAAGATCCCCTGAAGGAGAAAGTGGCAACCCACTTGAGTATTCTTGCCTGAAAAAAAAATAAATCCCATGGACAGAGGAGCCTGGAGGGCTACAATCCATGGGATCGCAAAAAAGTCAGACACAACTGAGCTCTGAGCATAGGAGGTATTATGAAAGAGTAACATGGTGGGGTCTGGTGTAATCAGAATGAGTCAGAGAAGAAGACACTGATTTTCATTCAGTTTGAAATATTTATGGCATAGAGTCAAGCAAAGCAGGATGCGTGCAGAAGCAGGGAAAAGCTGGTGATGCCAATGGGATGGTTGGATGAGCAGGGGCAGAGGGAGCAGGCAAAGGTGAGTCCGGAGAGTTGGCTTGGCCATGAAGGGCTGAGCTTTGGGATTTCAACCTGAGCGCAGTGGCCAGCTCTTAAAGTGCTGGTCATCAGAGTGAGAAGCAGCCAGACCTGTGGTTTTCAGAGATGACTCTGCTCTGTGGGAAAGGAAGTGCACACACGTGCACCTGGGGTTGCTGATCTGATCCCCAGCATCCAGTCTGTGCCTGGGGATTTCAGCCACATGGGATATTTCGATAGGTCTGGAGGTGGTCACATGCGATCCCGCACTGGCTTTTTTTCTGCACTGATGCAACTTTGGCGATGCCCCTCCGGTGATCTGAGTCGCTGTTCAATCAGTTTTGACACTGAATTGATTATACCTTGAACGTTTCTCTGAGCAGTGAAAAAATACCGAATGTAAAATCAAGTGCACAGATCTTGGCACACTGTGGAAAGTCGATCTGTTGTCTGAACCAGAGGGTGGGAGAAATGGAGCGAGAACTCAGTGTGTGGACTGCGTGGACAGCTTCTTAAGAGACAGGAACAGTGTCAGATTGAATCGTGTTCCTTCCAAAGGACTTCTTTTCTTTTCAAGGGAACATCTGACCTGTCATATGCTTAACTGTTCTATGAAACTATAACTTCCCTGTGCCTTCCTGATGAAGACAGGTACGCAAACACACAGACACAAAAACTTTTATTGATGTACCCACTTGATTTTTAGACATGAAATTTAATGGACTTTTAAACGAATACCAATAGTTTGTACGACGAGCAGGCACTCTGCCTAGTCTTGGTTCCATTTGCGCTCTTTGAGGGAACTTGTCGTTCCACTGAACAGCTGAGGAAACAGATCCAGAGAAGGAAAGTAGCTTGCCAGTGTCACACCGGAAGTGAAAGATCCGGGATGCCAGGCAACAAGGTTTCTGGGCAGCAGGCGGTCCTCTTCCGTGCCACCCCCTTCTCTCTCTCTCTTTTGTTGTTTTGCCCCTAGCATAGCATTCTTGGTGAACCACAGTATTTTCTTGACTTTGTAAATGGATAATTCTGTACTTAAGGCAGTTATCTCCTTTAGTCTTCTGTGACGCGACTATGACATCACTTGCTGGTTGTTTTGTCTGTGTGGATGATTAGGATAGCTGGCTGAGTCATCTCTGCACTGGGGACCTGCCACCAACTGTGATTTGCTGACAGTACTCTGGTTTCTCATCATTTGTAGTTTTTCAGAAAGTTTGCACAAAGCCACTTGAAATTGCATGATCTACTGGTGATAACAGGACGAGTGTTCTTTCTAGGGTATAAGGCTGGCCCGAGCCCCATAATAAAGACAGAAGTTTTGACCTAGTCAACAGATCACCATTTGTTACCTGCTGGTCCCATAGAGGCATCTCATGTTACCACCATGCACTATTTGCTGTGACCGCCCCTTGTTTTCCTGCTAGAACCTGCCTTTTGGTTTCGTGATACTTCACCACATTTCGTGATTCATGCTCCATTTGCTTTGTGCTTACTCTCCATGATAGAAATTCAAATGTCCATTTAGGCAAATCTGAAGCAGTCATCTTTTAATTAGGAACTGCTCTGTTGCATCATATTTGGAAATGGGCTTTTGAGTTTGCATTGCCTTGTTTATTTAAATAAGCATTGCCCTCAAGGGTAGAGTTAACTCAATTATTCAGAGGTAAGGACCTGAGTCTTTGCTTAATTAAAAGCTCTGGAATCATCAGTTGGATCAGAACTCATCTGAACAGAGCCAGACACCCACAAAGCAAAAGAAACTTACCAAGCGAATGTGAGTGGCGCTGCAAGAGGATTGCATGACTACTCCTTCCTCAACCAGAACAAAATGCCTCTGTTTTGTAATCTCAGATGTTTAAAAAATCCAGATGAGCTTAGAGATTTCCTCTCAGCAGTGGTGGGCTTCCCAGGTGGCTCTAGCGGTAAAGAACATGCCCACCAATGCGGGAAGCATAAGAGACGCAGGTTCAATCCCTGGGTAGGGAAGATCACCTGGAGGAGGGCACGGCAACCCATTTCAGTGTTCTTGCCTGGAGAATCCCGTGGGCAGAGGAGCCTGGTGGGCTACAGTCCATAGAATCACAGAGAGTTGGACACGCCTGAGCACACACATGCACGCGTCAGCAGTGTTGCCAGGTAAGCATAAGGTAGCAATGCTTGTCTCCATTTAGCAGCAGGTGCTTCAAGTGTTGCCAAGCCCAGGACACTGAAAACACACACCTTCAGGCTCCCACCACGCTCCCTGTGCAGCCCCAGAACTCTCTGCAGTAAAACAAGGTCCAAAGATGCAACAAGGAAATACACCAAGGACCACTCATGGCATTTCACCAACATCATCTTTTCTCCTATCAACATCCACAGAGTACACTCATTTATTCCAGGAACCAGATATTATTTAAGGAGGGGAAATGTTTTCAAGTTGGTGTTTAAGAATAACCTTTGATTGGGCACCAAGTTGTGTTTTCATATACCACCTATTTATTCTTCCAGTGTCCATGAATAATATTTTGTTGTCAGTGAAAATAAGAACTCCTGGGTTATCTGGAAAAACCAAATAGAAAAGCATATCACACATTAAGATTTCGGAAATCCAACAGTCCTTTTATGTGCCATTCCCTCCTTTTTTTGCATCTGTTATGGAAAATTTTTGAACCATATTAAAAATTTTCCTGACTTTGTGAACTGATTCTTCTATACTTAAGGCAGTTATCTCCTTTTGTCTTCTGTAACGTGACTATGAACATCGATTGCTGGGTTGTCCTATCCAGGTGAACAACTAGGGTATTTGGCTGAATCTTTTTTGAGCTGGGGACATGCCCCCACATGTGATCTACTGATCGTAATTTGCCTTCTCATCATTTGCACTTTTTCATGAAATCTGCATGAAGAAATTTGTAATTGCGTGATCTAGTAGACCTTCTGTCCTGGTTAGGTTCTACAACTATGGTACTAAATACAACATCCAAGTAACCTTCTCCCCGGTCCTTTTTTTTTATGTACCATAAAACCCTTGTCAATGATTGATAGTGAGAAGCATTTAACATTCTTGAATTTTTGCGGTAGCTTTGTTTCTCTTTGATTCTGCAGGCTTTATCTCTTTTCATGTCGTATTGTGCCGCTGGCTGGTAGAGTGTGATGAAGCATGGGCATTCCTCAGCGATGTGATAATTTCTGTGATTTGTGTCTTTTCATTATGCTTTGAAGTCATCATGGTTAAGTAAAGACAGTTTTACAGATATATCAGAGTACAACATTTTCTAAGATCTCACATGGTTTGCTTTCAACAGAATTTGAAGCCCAAGTGGCATCCAAAATTTGCATTTTAAGGTGACAGCAGGTCAGAATTTTAGCAGCAGATAACGCAGCCAGTAGATTCTCAGTCTGCTTCTGTTCAGCATTCTCTGGCTTGCAGGAGTTGTTTCACTGATATGCTCGAAGTTCTTCAAAAGTAGCACATGCAAAAAAAAAAAAGAAAAGAAAAAAGAAAAAAAGAAAAAAAAAAGTAGCACATGCACAGACACAAGGGCACTTACACACACACATCTTTATTTAAGGCAGGTTTGTTTGTTTGTTTCTGAGAAGGCAATGGCAACCCACTCCAGTCCTCTTGCCTGGAAAATCCCATGGATGGAGGAGCCTGGTAGGCTGCAGTTCATGGGTTCGCTGAGTGTTGGGCACGACTTCACTTTCACTTTCACTTTGTTTGTTTTTAAGAGCTCATTATCACCGAAAGCCATGTCCTGGTTTGAACGTCTTCTGTCATCTTTTAAAAGTAGTACAACTTGGTGCGAATTTGCTAAAAATTTTGCAAACTCTGCTTTTAAATTATGAAGTAAAGGGAGTAAACTCAGCGACAGGTGACATTTCTACTGAACCGTGGCCAGGAGCAAAGAATCTCTTTGAAAGAACTGGTCTCCCTCACAACTTCCTTTCAAAGTTCCTAAGAGCTATTTTAATAAGCTAATCATGCCATCTCTATGAGACAGCAGATGAGTCAACTTCTGTGAAAAAGGTTAATAAAAGCATGCCCCCAAATTCTGAGGATGTTCTCATGACTCAGTTGACCTGGGCTAGGGGTACTGTTTCTAAGGTTTATGAATGTAAAATCCAGTACATAGCGTGGCCTCGTTTTCATATTTGCATACTGGGCTTCCCAGGTGGCACAATGGTGAAGAATCTTCCTGCCAGTGCAGGAGATACGAGTTCATTCCCTGGATTGGGAAGATCCCCTAGAGGAGGAAATGGCAACCCACTCCAGTATTCTTGCCTGGAAAATTCCATAGACAGAGGAGCCTGGAGGGCTACAATCCATGGTTCGCAAAGATTCAACACGACTGAGTACACACACATAAGCAGAGTGGCCGTTCTTTGTAAAAGACGTAACGAAGGCAAGAATGTTAGCCCAGATTTCTGAGAGTATTTCAGGATGCCGAAATACATTTTTAATTGACATATAATTGAGTTACAATATTGTGCTCCTTTCAGGTGTATAATGTAGTAATTTGATATTTTCACAGATTACACTCCACACGAAGTTATCGCAAAACAGCAATTATATTTCCTTTGCTGTACATTATATCCTGGTTACATTTATTTTATAGCTGGAAGTTTGTAGCTCTGAAGTCCCCTCACTGGCTTCACCTCTTCCCCCAACCTTCCCCCTCCAGTAAACACTAGCTTGCTTTCTGAACTGTGAGTCTGTTTCTGTTTTGTCATATTTGTTCATTTGTTTTGTTTTTTAAATTCCACATATAACTGAAATCATATGGTATTTGTCTTTCCTGATCTGATGTATTTCACTTAGCATTATAACCTCCAGGTCCATCCAAATGGCAAGATCTCATCCTTTTTATGGCTCAGTAGTATTCCATTGTGAGTGTGTGTGTGTGTGTTTATGTACCACGACTTCTTTAACCATTCATTTATGGATGGGCATTTAGGTTGCTTCTGTATCTTGGCTATTGTCAATAATGCTACTATGAACACTGCGGTGCTAGCAATTCCTAGGTATTTATTAATATCGGAAGAAAAGGAAAACAGTAATTCACAATACATTTTAAGAAATTGCCTAATGTAGCAAAATAAAAAAGTATTTGTAGAAATAATGTTTACATTTAAAGAAATGCTGGTATTGAAATGTAAGGAGACCCTAAACTTCAGGTAAAATACTGTTTAAATTTCTAACTGCCTCTTTAACTTCCAGGCTCCTCATGGCAGAACATCTTCAGTGGGAACCCTTGTACAAAATAATTTTCTTACTAGCCCTTTCTGCTCTGTGGTGTTATAAAGTTAATGTAGAATATCAATAATCCTTCTACAGTGGCCTGGAAGGGAGCAAACAATGCTGATATGTTCAGTCCTGCAGATGGCGGCATGAACCGGAACTAGCCCCATGCAAGGAAGGGGAAGCTTCAAGACCTCCTGTCGCTACACTTACTGCTGTGCGTCTTGAATGGGTGCAGAAACTGCGGGCATGAGAGATGATATAATATTTGGGCTTCTGGAGTATTTGAGACCATCTCTCTCTCTCTCTGAACTTGGCTTGCACCCAGTCTTTTTGGACCCCTGTGTTTTCGGGTATGTTGGTGACTTGCTAACAAGTCACTCTCTGTCCTCCCAGAAGGAACGACTCTGCCCTTTCTTAATCCACCAGCTCTCCTGCGCCAGACATGGCTGTGTGCATTTTATGTGAAACAATTCATTTAACCCCAAACAACCATCACCACTTAACATAAGAACAGGAGCCTTAATAATGGAGCAATTTGTTGGTCAAAATTTCTCCAAAGAGTAAAGGAAATTAACTCTGAGTAATTATTGGAAGGACGGATGCTGAAGCTGGAGCTCCAATACTTTGGCCACCTGATATGAAGAGCTGAGTAACGAAAAATCCTGAAGCTGGGAAAGATTGAGGGCAGGAGAAAGGGGCGAGATGGTTGGCTGCCATCACCAACACAATGGACATGAGTCTGAGCAAACTCAGGGAGATAGTTAAGGACAGGGAGGCCTGGCGTGCTGCAGTCCACAGGGTCACAAAGAGTCGGATATGGCTGAGCGACTGAACAGCAACACACACAGGGCTGTCATCTCCGTGGGGTTGGTTTCTCTACTTTCCGGAAAGCAAGCAAAGGAGTCTCAACCATGTGGTGTCTGTCGTCAGCTGCTGCAGGAGAGATGGCCCACACGACTCTAATTATTGCTTACATTCTACTGAAAAAAAGCTGACAGACAGCAACGTATGCCTTTTCTTTACACAGGCCATTTCAGACATTGGGTTCACCATTTGCTGACTTGCCAGTATCCATCTTTCAAGAAAGATTCAACAAAGGAGACATCTTGAAAATTGCATTAGAGATTGTGCAGGGATAGCAGAAAGATGAGGGCAGCCACAACACCTCCAGGCAAAAAGGACCAACTGGAAATACAGAGCCGGGGGAGGACATCAGCCTCACACCATGGAAAAGCTCACCTGAGAGGGGCAGCTTGCCAGGACTGGCTTTCTGCTCAAAGCCCTCTTTCTTTCTACTCCTAAATGAATGGGGAGGCCAATCTCTGCTCCCTGCCCAGAGGGTGATGCCAACTGACCCAGCACCTACCCGAGAGTATGGACAGAAGAGGCTGACTACGTGTTTAAAGCAGCACCTGCAGTGTACACTTGCATAGGTGCCCCATTTCTTTCCTCTTATTTATGTATCCTTTTCTCTTTCCTTTTCCTTTTTAAATTATAAAAGTATGACAACACATTTACAGGAGCCTTGGAAAATACAGAACAAAGTTACATATAGTTCCACCATATATTACAATTGTTTTTCTTAAGTCGATAAATTAAAATTTTCAGTTGGAGTTTCAATATCCAACCCTCCAAAATTATTAGAATGAATATACAGAAAAGCACAAGGATAGAGTAGACCTGAAAAGCACCGTGAACCAGTTCAACATGATTAAGACTTATACAATGTTCATAACAAATTTCCCATAGTCTATACACTGGGAGACACCGGGACATACCCTATGTGCCCCATTTCTTTTAGGATCTTGAGGATAAACTGCAAACTCTTTGAATGACTAGGAGCAGTCTGTGGCAGTCATCTGTGTTCCAAATTAATGGCATGGGTGAGACACTGCAAACGCAGTTCCATCAAAGATGAGAAGCCGGGCACTTCCCCAGAAGTCCAGGAGTTAAGAATCTGTGCTTCCATTGCAGGCGGATGGGTTCAATCCCTAGTGGGGAAACTAAGATCCCACACTCTATGCAGCACAGCCAAAAATAAAGAAATAAAAATAAATTTAAAAATATGGGTTTCATTAAAAAAAATATGAGAAGCCAAGGTTAAGCCAACTGAATGCTTTCCCCCGTGAAGCCTCTCCTCATTAAACCCAGAGAAAGCTTTGAGTGCAGCAAGCCCCTCACAAAGTAGGTTGAACGCAGCCTCTTGCTGCCGGAACCGCTGTCAGCCTTGTGTAGCCCGAGCCTGCTGGGCGCCTGTTGGCATCTCTCCGTCCGCTCGGCCGTGGAGGGAGAAAGCAGCACACGTCTTTATTCTCTGCAGTCAGGATGCTGTATATCTGGCATACTCAAGAGGGAAGTCGAGTCCTGTCTAATTAGGGGACGTGCAGAATGGCTTTCATGTGAGAACCCTGCAGCCAAACACATGTCATCTGAGCTGCTCGGTAGAGGGAACTGCGCCTCTCCCAGACCCCCTGCCTTCCGAGGATCCGTCTCCTGCATTTAACACGAAGCCATCGTGGATGCTGCTCTGGCCGCTGACTAGAGAGAGAAACTGCCTTCAGAACAAAGTCAACTCTACGTCTTAACAATCTCCTCTTAATGAGTCTTATATTTCTCTTTTTTGTCAGTATGCTTCTTTATTTTTGCCTCATTTCTCTCGTATTAGCATGTCATCATTTTTAACTTGGTTCATTCTCTCGTTATCCTTAAACACAAATGGGACATGATCTGATTAGATTTACCTGTGTGTGTGTGTACGTGTGCATGTTAAGTCGCTTCAGTTGTGTCTGACTCTTTGCGACCCTATGGGCTGGAACCTGCCAGGCTCCTCTAACCGTGAGATTCTCCAGGCAAGGATACTGGAGTGGATTGTCATTTCCTTCTCCAGGGGATCTTCCCGACCCAGGGGTCAAGCCCACATCTCCTGCATTGGAGGTGGTTTCTTTACCACTTGGGCTTCCCTGATAGCTCAGACGGTAAAGAATCCACTTGCAATGCAGGAGACCCTTGTTCGATTCCTGGGTTGGGAAGATCTCCTGGAGAAGGGGTAGGCTACCCACTCCAGTGTTCTTGGGCTTCCCTTGTGGCTCAGCTGGTAAAGAATCCACCTGGAATATGGGAGACCTGGGTTCGGTCCCTGGGTTGTGAAGATCCCCTGGAGAAGGGAAAGGCTATATATACACTCTAGTACTGTGGCCTGGAGAATTACATGGTCTGTATAGTAGTGCTGTAAAGCTATGCCTATTTGAACCATGTATTCATTTCTTTATTTCACAGAACTTTTTGGCGTATGTTTATGGTAATATCAGAAATGGTGATGAAGATGGACAGACAAGCTCCTGTGCAAGGTCTTAGTGGTGGAAACAAATAAAACGAATCATCTGTGCAGGGTGGTGGGTGCTGTGAAGGTCATGTCGGTGCACTGAGGCTCCAGAGAAGTCAGTTTCCCTGACAGGTTGTTTTAATGGAGAATCGGAGGAAATTGGGATCCATTGAGCTGAGTGGCTGGAGAAGAATATTTCAGACCAAGGGGATAGGGATGTCTTGGGCCAAGACAAGGAGGCAGGAAACTATCCATGAGCTTCTGCAGTGGGAGCAGAGTGCCTGTCGGGGGTGCAGAAGGGTCAGGAAAGACCCTGACCGGAATATTTGGGAACAATGGAGTCTCTTTGAAGGACTGTCTATAGATTTTGTATTGGTAAAAATGACAGAGGATTGCTGCAGGGAAGGGCGAAATCTGACTGTGTGTTGGATCTGCTTTTTTTCTTTAAGCTTTGCTTGCTGTGGCTTTTGTTCACTGAAAGGATACAGTCCATGCACACTGGCCCGCCTTGGGAAGACCTGCCCCTCTGCCCGAATCTTAAACCAAGGTGCCTTTGTTCAAGGAGACATCTGGACCTTGTCCACCTGTGAATGGCTGCCAAAAGGAGGAAAGAAATTAGTCCATCTTATCCCTGAGGCTGATCATTTCCAGGAGATATTTGCAAGACTAATAGCCTTTTTACTTTGCTTCCCCATCTCCTCCCCCTCTCAGTTCTATAAAAGATGCTGAAATCCAGACTCCGATAAGACGGTTATTTTGAGACGTTAGTCTGCTATCTTCTCCGTCTGCCCACTTTCCAAATAAAGTCATTGTTCCTTGCCTCAACACCTCGTTTCTCAACTTAATGGCCTGTCATGTGGGTAACAGAGGGAGCTTGGACTCAATAATAGGATGAGCCAAAATGGAAGAAGGGGAGAGGCTAGATGGGGTTCCAGGGGAGTAGCCAAGACCTCTGAGCAACAATATGGAACCGTGGTGCTGTCATCAGGGCAGGAGAGAAGGCAATGGCATTGGGGAGGGTTAGCATTTGAGGGGTGACTGGGGTGACCAGTGTTGAGAGAAAGAGGGTGGTCTCTCTGGAGCTCCTAGATGCCAGCTGATGATTTGTGCCCAGAGAATTCCTTGTAGAAGGAAGATGGGGGGCAGCTTCTATTTGGTTAAAGTGATTTGGAAAGACTAGAAAGGTTCAAGAGGGATAGATGTTTAGGGAAATGTCCAGGTGGCAGGCAAAAGCCCAAAGTAGGGGGAGCTTTGTGTGTGAGGATATTGCATATAGAAAAGTGGATATTGACCTGGGATGGAACCTGAGTTCAGCAAGCAGTGGCCCAGCTGGGGTGAGGGAGGGGTTTACTTATGAAGAATTCTGCAGTAGTGTTTCTATGTAAGGATTTTAAAATTGCAGCTTTAAAAGATGAAGCATCCAAGCATTCAAAACAATGGAGGTGTATCAGTATACACAGTGCTGCCATGGGTGAGCTGAACCACCTGGACAGAGGGACTGTGCCATTCCTGAGATGGCAGGGACCTCCAAGGCCAAGTTCATCCAAGCAGGATTCCCTCAGGGCTGCACACGCCCGTGCTGGACTATTTATCTTCTCCCTTCCTTTTATTTCCAAATAATTGTAACTTCAGAAACGGGTCACTATTATGCACTGTAATGATGCTATTGCTCTAATAGGTGTAGCCCTGGACAAGCACGGCCATGTCTGCCTCTTACAGCAGCCCTGGGAGGAGGGCTGAGCATGATTAAGCCAAAGAGCCCTGGTTTTGGAGTCAGACAAACCTTGGCTTATATTCCTCCTCTAGCACTGAACAGAGGAGCGATTTTGGTTTTCTTATCTACCACCTTAGACTCGCTCTGTATGTGGTGTCCCAGTAATGCTGTGTGAGATTCTGTGAGGAAAATTGGCTCTGGAGGGTCTGATAGAGAGCAGACGTTTACATGCACTTGTATTTTCTTATTGATTCTCTGCAGCAATGAGTGAGCACAACATACGTTATCATCCCCCTCATCATCCTTTCTATATCCCACACCAGAATTCCTCCCCTGCAACCCTCAGCGGCTCCCTTCTGCACGTGACTATAAGGCTCCAAATGGGTTTAGCAAATATACCACGGATCACAGTTTTCTTGTGTGGTTACTCTCCTCAGGGATAAGAACCCTGCTGTTAGGGAGTCTTAGCTCGGGGCTTGAGCTCTTGGTGACTGTGGCTGCCATTGACCTGGTCCAGATAGTCCTCTGTGGTCTTACAAAAGGAGTTGTGAAAACTTGTGTGCTCGTACTAACAACAAAGGGGATCTAGAAGATGATTGGACCCGTAAGAAATCAGGCAACTGTAACCAATGTCACATACTAAGAAATGTAACTGCAAAGAGGACAGTATGAGTGTCCTGCAGCTGCTGTAACAACTGCCACAAATAGCAGGATTTAAAACAAGAGAAACTTCTTATCTCACAGGTCTGGAGAAGCAATCTGAAGAGGGTGCCACCAGGTGAAGATGAAGGTTTCAGCAGGGTTGCGCTCCCCCGAGAGGCTCGAGGGAGAATGTGCTCCTTGCTTCCTCTAGCTTCTGGGGGTTTGCCAAAATGCCTTGGCCTTTGACTGCATCACTTCGGTTTCTGCCTCTGTGGTTGCACTGCTTCTTCCTCTTCCTTCTGTGTGAGGAATTTCCTTCTGCTGTCCTCTTACTTGATACTTGTGATTGCGCTGGGTCTACATGGAGAATCCTAGACAATCTTTCTGTTTTTGTTTTAATGAAGTATAGCTGATGTATAATGTCATGTTAATTTCTGCTATATAACAAAGGGATTCACACACACACACACACACACATATGCATTCTTTTTCAGATTCTCTTCCGTTTTGAATTATCACTGGATGTTGACGATAGTTCCCTGTGTTATAAAGTAGGACCTTGTTGTTTATCCACTCCATATTCAATAGTTTGCATCTGCTAATCCCAAACTCCCAGTCCTTCCCCTCCCCTCTGCCTTGGCAACTACACGTCTGTTCTCCATGTCTGTGAGTCTGTTTGTGTTTTGTGGACAGGTTCATTTGTATCTTATTTTAGATTCCACATATATGTGATATCATACGGTGTTTGTCTTTTGCTCTCTGACTTCCTTCACTTAGGATGATCATTACTAGGTACATCCTTGTGGCGGCAAACAGCATTATTTCATTCTTTTCATGACTAATATTCCTTTGTACATATCTTCTTTATGTACCACATCTTTATTCATTCATCTGCAGATGGGCATGTAGCTTGCTTCAATGCCTTGGCTATTGTGAACAGTGCTGCTACGAAGATGAAGTGAAAGTGAAAGTCGCTCAGTTCAGTTCAGTTCAGTCGCTCAGTCATGTCCAACTCTTTGCGACCCCGTGAATCGCAGCATGCCAGGCCTTCCTGTCCATCAACAACTCCTGGGGTTCACTCAGACTCACGTCCATCGAGTCGGTGATGTCATTCAGCCATCTAATCCTCTGTCGTCCCCTTCTCCTCCTGCCCCCAATCCCTCCCAGCATCAGAGTCTTTTCCAATGAATCAACTCTCCGCATCAGGTGGCCAAAGTACTGGAGTTTCACCTCTAGCATCATTCCTTCCAAAGAACACCCAGGACTGATGTCCTTTAGAATGGACTGGTTGGATCTCCTTGCAGTCCAAGGGACTCTCAAGAGTCTTCTCCAACACCACAGTTCAAATGCATCAATTCTTTGGCACTCAGCCTTCTTCACAGTCCAACTCTCACATCCATACATGACCACAGGAAAAACCATAGCCTTGACTAGACGGACCTTAGTCAGCAGTCATGTCTAACTCTTTGTGGCCCCGTGTACTATACAGTCCATGGAGTTCTCCAGGCCAGAATACTGGAGTGGGTAGCCCTTCCCTTCTCCAGGAGATATTCCCAACCCAGGGATTGAACCCAGATCTCCCACATTGTAGGAGGATTCTTTACCAGCTGAACCATAAGGGAAGACCAAGAATACTGCAGTGGGTAGCCTATCCCTTCTCCAGTGAATCTTCCTGACCCAGGAGTCAAACTGGGGTCTCCTGCATTGCAGGTGAATTCTTTACCAACTGAGCTATCAGGGAAGCCCAATGAATATAGCCGTCCATATATCCTTTTTTTAAAATATAAATTTATTTATTTTAATTGGAGGTTAATTACTTTACAATATTGTATTGTTTTTGCCATACATCAATGTGAATCCGCCACAGGTATACACGTGTTCCCCATCCTGAACCCTCTGGGTCATCCCAGTGCACCAGCCTGGACTGGCGATTCGTTTCATATATGATATCTTTTTAAATTAGAGTTTTGTCTGGATTATATCTGCTTATCCTGAGATTCTCAGTCACATCTGCAAAACCTTTTACTTCCATGTAAAGTGACATTCACAGTCTAGAGACCACAATATTTATAGCTTCAGGGAGACATTTTGCAGCCTACCTCAGTGATCTTCCATTCCACCTCTTATGAGCACCCGTGAACCTGTCACCTGCAGCCCCTGATGTCTGCTCAGACCCCTTCTTTCCATGACCCAGTGGTGTTTCTGAATAATCCTCTTCTGTAGGTTCCACTCCATTCTGTGGGTCAGAGCTTAATAGAACTTGCAGAGAACTGGTTACAGTGCAATTGCAGACATTCAGGCTTTCAGTGAAGCTTTCAGTGGCAGTTTCCAGTGCTCTGCCTATTTTTTTTCCTCCTTGAAATTGCTTGAATTGCTTCTTTCCTTGTGGACATCTAAAGTCCTCCTGGACCCGTGCCTAAACCTGGTGTCCCACCTGAGCAGAGCAAGTCCACATGAACTTTGGCTGCCTCAGTGTAGGACTGATTTAGTGGGAGACATGTCACAGCATCCAGACTGAAATGACTCTACCAGGAAAAAGCTTGCTTAGTCATTCTCTTGTTCTCACCATAAATTTTCAGCAAATCACTGATATGAAAAGCAATGGATCTGTAAATTGTGAAAACCACAGGAAAAAAATCAATAGGCACTTTTATTGTCTCTTGGTTTCTGAGCTAAAATTATAGATTCTTTTAAAGCTCTTAGCCAAGATTAACTTCCCCACAAACCTTATTTTTTTTTTTTTTAAAGAATAGGTCAACACTGTTGCCTAAACCACTGATAAAATATTTCTGCTTCAATGCTCCTTTTACCACCTGCAAGGAGAGGTAAAGTGTGAAAATCTGCCTTCCATTTTGTGTATTTTACAACCATTTGCAAATGAGAATATAGTTTTACTCATAATGACAGCCTTAGTTTTATTTTTAAAAAGGTTTTGTATTTAAGGACAACTCTCCACATTGAGGCTTCCCAGGTGGCTCAGATGGTAGTCTGCCTGCAATGTGCGAGACCTGATTTCGATCCCTGGGTCAGGAAGATCCCTCAGAGAAGGAAATAGCAACCCAATCCAGTATTCTTGCCTGGAGAATGCTGTGGACAGAGGCGCCTGGCAACCTACAGTCCATTGGGTTGCAAAGAGTCAGACAAGACTGAAGCAACTTATCGTGCATGCATGCATAAAAGATGAACTCTTTGCATTTGTAAACACGTAGATGAACCTTGAGACTATTATGCTTAGAGAAATAAATCAAAGGGAGAAAGATAAGTACTGTATAATTTTGCTCATTCAGTTCAGTTTAGTTGCTCAGTCGTGTCTGACTCTTTGTGACTCCATGGACTGCAGCGTGCCAGGCTTCCTTGTCCATCACCAAATACTCAAATTCATGTCCCTCAAGTCGGTGATGCCATCCAACCATCTCATCCTCTGTCATCCCCTTCTCCTCCTGCCTTCAATCTTTCCCAGCATCAGGGTCTTTGCTAATGAGTCAGTTCATCACATCAGGTGGCCAAAGGATTGGAGCTTCAGCTTCAGCATCAGTCCTTCCAGTGAATATTCAGGACTGATCTCCTTTAAGATGGACTGGTTGGATCTCCTTGACCTTTGTCAAGAAAGTAATGTTCCTGCTTTGTAATATGCTGTCTAGGTTGAAATTAAAAGCCGCTTACTCCTTGGAAGGAAAGTTATGACCAACATAGCATATTAAAAAGCAGAGAAATTACTTTGTCAACAAAGGTCCATCTAGTCAAGGCTATGGATTTTCCAGTAGTCATGTATGGATGTGAGAGTTGGACTATAAAGAAAGCTGAGCACTGAAGAACTGATGCTTTTGAACTGTGGTGTTGGAGAAGACTCTAGAGAGTCCCTTGGACTGCAAGGAGATCCAACCAGTTCATCCTAAAGGAGATCAGTCCTGGGTTTTCATTGAAAGGACTGATGTTGAAGCTGAAACTCCAATACTTTGGCCACCTGATGGGAAGAGCTGACTCATTTGAAAAGACCCTGATGTTGGGAAAGATTGAGGGCAGGAGGACGAGGGGACGACAGAGGATGAGATGGCTGTATGGCATCACCAACACAATGGACATGGGTTTGAGTGAACTCTGGGAGTTGGTGATGGACAGGGAGGCCTGGCGTGCCGTGGTTCATGGGGTCACAAAGAGTCGGACATGACTGAGCAACTGAACTGAACTAGGTTGATCATAGCTTTTCTTCCAAGGAGCAAGCGTCTTTTAATTTCATGGCTTCAGTCCCCATCTGCAGTGATTTTGGAGCTCCCAGAAATAAAATGTCTCACTGTTTCTACTGCTTCCCCATCTATTTGCCATGAAGTGATGGCACTGGATGCCATGATCTTAGTTTTCTGAATGTTGAGCTTTAAGCCAACTTTTTCACTCTCCTCTTTCACTTTCATCAAGAGGCTCTTTAGTTTCTTCTTCACTTTCTGCCATAAGGGTGATGTCATTGCATATCTGAGGTTTTTTATATTTTTCCTGGCAATCTTGATTCCAGTGTGTGCTTCATCCAGCCCAGCGTTTCTGGGAGTTGGTGATGGACAAGGAAGCCTGGCATGCTGCATTCCATGTGATCACAAAGAGTCAGACATGACTAAATGACTGATCCTAAGTATGCTAAAATGTATATAGAATTAGAAATATAATGTACACATGAAATGTATACTGTTATAAGCCAACATTACCTCAAAAGCAAAGTGGAAAATTCAGAGGAATATAAAGAAAAAAGACTGAAACCATGCATAATTCTGTCAGAGCCAACCATTCTGTATATTTTTTAATCCTTTTAGTAATTTTTTTTCTCATTTGACCTATGAAGTTAGTACCCTTATTTTATTTTATTTTTTTCTTTGACATGTAATGTATCTTCAGTTATCTGGGAGACAAGACACAGTTACTTGGTATGCAAAACGAGATGACTGAGGTGCCCAGAGGGTCAAACCCCTCTCCTGTACCCATTGGATATGGGCTGATTGCTTTTAGCCTTTATATGTAAAGCTCCATGAACATTCTAGATGTTTTTACATCTTTTTGTTCAGTTTTCTTATTGTTTTCCCTTGTTGTTGTTGTTTAGTTGTTGTCTCCAGCTCTTTTGTGACCCCATGGACTGCAGCCCGCCAGGCTCCTCTGTCTATGGGATTTCCCGGGCAAGAATACTGGAGTGGGTTACCATTTCCTTCTCTGGGGCATCTTCCCGACCCAGGAATAGAACCTGCATCTCCTGCATTGGCAGGCGGGTTCCTTAGTACCGAGTCACCAGAGACACTGCAGACTTGGGGGTTATAGTTCATATGTCATAAGGTGTAGCAATAACTTCTACTAAAGTTTTTGTGTTTGTTTCACAAGACCCTTTCAAGGGCACTTTTCACAATAGAATCAGGATAAGTTTATATATTTTAGTAAACATGGATAAGAATATGAGAACTGGGGATTTCCTAAGTGGTCTTGATTTCCCTACTTTGTAAAAACCGGAATTTGTGTTAACGTAGTCACAGATCAGGCGCTTCCCAGGTAGTGCAGTGTTAAAGAATCTGCCTGCCAATGCAGGGGACTCTGGAGACACAAGAGATGTGAGTTCCATTCCTGGGTCGGGAAGATCCTCTGAAGAAGGAAATGGCTACCCACTCCAGTATTCTCGCCTGGAAAATTTCATGGAGAGAGATGTCTGGCAGGCTACAGTCCATGGGGTCACAAAGAGTTGGACGTGATTGAGTGCGCACACGCACATGTGCACACACACACACACTCATAGATCAGTGCTGGTTCTTCTCTAGTTGTAGGAAAAAGAAGTATTTTCATCCTCTTCTTTTTCTGAGATTTCTTTTACCAGCAGTCAGGCTGGCCTTTAGTTTTCAGGGACATAAATGAAGGCATTCCTTTATATACCCCCTGGAGAAAGGGGGAAAATGTCTCAAAGCATGAAAAACTTACAATATGTGAAGGAAAATAAACTAATATTACACCTATAAAGCCTTCTTGAGAACAAAATTTCAGGATCAAAGGCTGTGAAATCTGTTTAAAGGGTTTTGCCCCCAGAGACCAAATTGTCTTCTAGATCATTATATCAACTTCTGTGTCCATCAGCAGTAACTGCATGAGCACCCAGGGTGTGACATCATGCTTTCAAAAATATTGTAAACATTTGTACTTATTTTTAGCAAAATAATGCTGCATATTTCTAAAAATATTCCATCACAGTTGACAGAAGTGGAGAAACACATTTTAGTTGAAATACTAAGTTCTATTTAACTTTGTTTATTTAATTTTTAATTTTTTTGTTTTTAATTAATGTATTTATTTTAATTGGAGGCTAATTACTTTACAATACTGTAGTGGTTTTTGCCATATATTGACATGAATCAACCATGGGTGTACATCTGTTCCCCATCCTAAACCCCCCTCCCACCTCCCTCCCCATCCCATCTCTCAGGGTCATCCCAGTGCACCAGCCCTGAGCGCCCTGTCTCATGCATTGAACCTGGACCAGCGATCTGTTTCACATATGGTAATATACATAACTTTGTTGCTTTAAAAAACATTTTATTTTCTATTGGTGTTATAGCTGATTAACAATGTTGTAATAGTTTCAGGTGAACAGTGAAGGGACTCAGCCATGCATAAACATGTATCCATTCTCCCCTAAATTCTATTTAACTTTTAAAACACCTGGGTGAGTATCCCTTCTCTGTAGCTTCCACTTTCTGATTACATTTGTCCTAGGTCACTTTGAAGGTTGGCTTCTGCTAAGCAAAAACAAGATGTGAAAGTTGGAAGAATTGTTGTAGAAAAACAACCCAGTACAACTTTATATTAAAAATTCACTAGGGGAAGAGCCCTGAAGACAGAGTTCTTACACGTGATGCTGTTGGTGTTGAGGCTCTGCAGAACTTTCCCGGGGTACCTCCTCTTTGCTGCCATGGCCATTATCAGCAGGCAAGTATTGGCCAGCATGTGGTACATCATTCAAGTCTGGTAAATTGTAGAAGGCAGCTTGATGGATGTGTTCTTCCTTGCTGATGTGGGCACTGTCTACAACTCTGCTGTTGCTGGACAGTGTATGATGGAACAGCCATCAAGCTATCGAGCAGCCTCTGCCAGCCTCTGCCATCTTGCCAAAGCCAATATTTGACAATGTCAGAGTGATGGGTGGAAAAGCAAATGAGGTGCCCAGAAGGCTTGTAAATCTCTAGCTCCTTGGTCTGCTATATTTTACTGCTAATAAAAGGGAAGAAATGCATGCTTTGAAGGAGAGTCAAGCCCTTCATTTAAATACATTTAAATGAAAAGGAACAACATAATTCAGGAGAACGAATGCCATTTTCTCCCTATTCTGTCACCCAGCTGCCAGGGCTGTCTGTCTTCAAGGGGACATGACAGAATCTGGACCAAAACTCAGTCTTTGTAAAAAGAGAGCATTTTTGCAGGAAATGTGCTGCATTCTAAATATTACACAATTATCACCTTATATTTAATTGTTGTTCTTAAGTCTATGAGAAAAATGAAGTGCTACAATAATAGAAGAAACACGTTTTTCAAAAAAGAATATTTACCTGTTAGCAAGCAGTGCACTATAATGGTCATTTTAAAAATTAATTAATTTATTTTAATTGGAGGCTAATTACTTTACAATATTGCAGTGGTTTTTGCCATACCTTAAAAAGCTTTTGCACAATGAAGGAAGCTATAAGCAATGTGAAAAGACAGCCTTCAGCATGGGAGAAAATAATAGCAAATGAGGCAGCTGACAAAGAATCTCAAAAATATACAAGCAGCTTCTGCAGCTCAATTCCAGAAAAATAAATGACCCAATCAAAAAATGGGCCAAAGAACTAAATAGACATTTCTCCAAAGAAGACATACAGATGGCTAACAAACACATGAAAAGATGCTCAACATCACTTATTATCAGATAAATGCAAATCAAAACCACAATGAGGTACCATCTCACTCCAGTCAGAATGGCTGCCATCAAAAAGTCTACAAGCAATAAATGCTAGAGAGGGTGTGGAGAAAAGTGAACCCTCTTACATAGTTGGTGGGAATGCAAACTAGTACAGCCACTATGGAGAACAGTGTGGAGATTCCTTAAAAAACTGGAAATAGAACTGCCTTATGACCCAGCAATCCCACTGCTGGGCATATACACCAAGGAAACCAGAACTGAAAGAGATACCTGTACCCCAATATTCATCACAGCACTGTTTATAATAGCCAGGACACAGAAGCAACCTAGATGTCCATCAGCAGATGAATGGATAAGAAAGCTGTGGTACATATACACAATGGAATATTACTCGGCTATCAGAAAGAATACACTTGGGTCAGTTCTAATGAGGTGGATGAAACTGGAGCCTATTATACAGAGTGAAGTAAGCCAGAAAGAAAAACACCAATACAGCATATTAATGCATATATGTAATGGTTATTTAGGTGAGACAATTTTAAGAACTGAACAGTTGAAGTACTGTTGGGACTCAGTTTTAGTGCTTTGGGTTTAAGACACAAACCCACTAAACAATAAAACTGGTAGTTAAAAGTTGTGATGATAATGCCAAGCATGAACTGGGCTTACACTGATGTTTGTAAAGCTGAAGTTAACTGAAAGGAAAAAAGGAAAAAGTTGTATTGTCATTATTTTTGATACCAATGATCCTTTGAGTTGAAGAAAGGACTTGGAAGAAAAACTTCAAAGGTTTGGTGCCATGAGGATGAAAATTGTTGTGTTTACAAAATATATTCTATCCAGGGTACTGCAGAGGCCCAATGGGCACTCAGTAAAGATTTGCTGGTTGAAATGGTGAAACGAATGTTTCAAGGAACAAATGAATGAATAATGCCTGGTAAGTATGGGACTGGATGAAGTACAAGCTGGAATCAATATTGCAGGGGGAAATATCGAGAACCTCAGATATGCAGATGACAACACCCTTATGGTAGAAAGCAAAGAGGAACTAAAGAGCCTCTTGATGAAAGTGAAAGAGAAGAGTGAAAAAGCTGGCTTATAACTTAACATTCAGAAAACTAAGATCATGGCCTCCAGTGCCATCACTTCATGGTAAATGGATGGTGAAACCATGGAAACAGTGAGAGATTTTATTTTCTTAGGCTCCAAAATCACTGCAGATGGTGACTGCAGCCATGAAATTAAAAGACACTTGCTCCTTGGAAGAAAAACTATGACAAACCTAAATAGCATATTAAAAAGCAGAGATACAACCGACTAAGGTCTGTCTAGTCAAAGCTATGATTTTTCCAGTAGTCACATATGGATGTGAGAGTTGGACTATAAAGAAAGCTGAGCACAGAAGAATTGATGCTTTCGAACTGTGGTGTTGGAGAAGACTCTTGAGAGTCCCTTGGACTGCAAGGAGATCCAACCAGTCCATCCTAAAGGAGATCAGTCCTGAATATTCATTGGAAGGACTGATGCTGAAGTTGAAACTCTAATACTTTGGCCACCTGATGTGAAGAACAGACTCACTTGAAAAGACCCTGATGCTGGGAAAGATTGAAGGCAGGAGAAGGGGATGACAGAGGGTGAGATGGTTGGATGGCATCACTGACTCAATGGACATGAATTTGGGTAAACTCTGGGAGTTGTTAATGGACAGGGAAGCCTGGCATGTTGCAGTCCATGGGGTTGCAAAGAGTCAGACAAGACTGAGTGACTGAACTGAACTGAGGTATGGGAAGTAAAAAGAACCGTCAGACCAAGTATTAGGTTATCAGATTCCATACTTAAAGGGAGACAGTCAAGAGCTACTCAGTCAACCAAAGATGGCCCTATGGAGTGGTGTGGGCTGTATGTTGTCTCTAACCATGAAAGTATGCTGGCCTGACTGCAATATTCCTCTGTGGAGGCAGACAGTCATATTTGTTTTTCAGTCCTTAAGTCGTGCCCAACACATTCTTATAAGGTAAGGAATACTGTGCCAAGCAATTTTTAAAACATATGAATTATATGTTACGTAGAAGTATAGGTATTTATCCATGCTTGAATCAGTTAACAATTGACTAAATTGTTACACACAAAACATTGGAAACTTTTGGTTCATTGTAACAATTGAACCAAACATTTGGCACTCACATTAGGATTGTCCTTAACAATTTCATTTTGTGAGTGTTGACCTGTAGAATCATTCTCTAAGATAACCAAGTTAATTGAGTAACTGCTTTAACTGAGGAATATTACAGGTAGGCCAATGCATTTTTCACAGCTAATTGCAACATACAGCCCATGCCACTCCACAGGGCCATCTTTGGCTGATGAAGTAGCTCTTGACTGTCATCCTTTACGTATGGATATTTTGAAGACCCAATCTTTGGTCTGATGGTCCTTTGTTCTTCCCATGCCTACCGGCTGTAGTTTATGGGGTTGCAAAGAGTCAGACACAACTGAGTGACTGAAAAACACTGAGTGAACTACGGCAGCAAGCAGAATCCACTTGCTTCTCTCGATTAAAGGAAAGGACAAAAAGCACTAGCTGCTTCAGCATTTTGGTTTTACCAAGTTTGGCAAACTCAAGTTGCTGAGCGACTCCTTTTTAGAAATAGAGTGGTTTAGAAATGTGTCTTGCTGTTCTCATCTCTGGACAGCAAGGAGGGTTGTTTCAACCGACAGCCTGCAATGGAGCCTGTGGTTCCAGCCACCCAAGGCTCCTTAAGCCCTATGGGTGTTTCCTGTCGGAACCAGACTTCTCTTCCACAGGTTGTTCCTCCAGTGAACAACTTTCCCCTCTGAAACACGGCAGGGAGGACGCAGAGTCGTGATCATCCCAGCATGTTCACTTTCCTCAAGGCCACGATATTAACATGTCTCAAAAATTAATGTGCCCCTTTATAGAGGCTCCAGACCCTTTTCCTTTGGACTTGCTATATTATCATTGTCATAAAAATATCACTGAGCTTCGGAGACAATCAGATAGGAGCTGATTTATTTCTAATGATTTTTCTGCCTAAAATACTCTCAATAGTGTCTTTGGGTTTGCATATCTCCCACTCAGGTGCACACTGCTCACGCAGATGTCTGGGGCCAACGGTTCAACTACTTATATTCTCTGTGACTGACAGCTCAGATCAATATCTCCAGAGATCTGAATTTTAAGGTTAATAGTGGGGTTATCAGAACAGTCCATGGAGTGCCCTTGGGCTATCTTTTAGAATTAACAGTGTAGATTCAACTTACAGGGCTTCAAGAAATAACCGCGTGTGCATTTTAATCCTCGAAAATATTCATATCTGACTGAAATATTCTATAATCAAAGAAGGACTTGAAAAAACAGAATTCTGAACTCTGAAATAAATAAAACCAACATAGAGGTACCATCTCTGCAGCATGCAAACCAAGCTTGACAACTGACAATTGAGTAGGCTCCATGGAATCCTGAAATGAGGCTAGGTTTATGAGATTTGACTCTATTTTCAAACCAAAGAGGAAAATGAGGCTTTAAAGAGAAGAACAAATCTCCCATGAGCACTGACGGTAACTTTCCACATCTAGCTATTCCAGGTGCGGAGCCAAATCCCGGCTGCCTCAGGGCAGAAAAAAGTCCTCACAGTGAAGGAGGGAAGGTTCGAAGCTGCCTTTGTCTCTGAGTTTGCAAGTTGCGGGGGTCCGTCTCCCTGGTGGTTCCTAGTTCATTTTCCAGTGACTGAGAAAGCAGACAGTCTCCTTGGAGAAGAGCTCAGGCTGAATGGATTCTCCCTGGGCTTCTAAGAGCTTCTCTGGAAGGTTTGGAAGGTCTGAAGTAGAGGCCAAAGGAACGGCTTCCCTTCAGCTTTGACGTGAAGGGCTCTTGGGTTGTATCACAGAGAGCTCCAGGTTTGAGACCTGATGAGGAGAAGTTTCATACCGTGAAAATAAAATGTCCCCTGTCATATCCATAAACAAGAAATGTCACATCCATCAGCGATTTCTGGCCTCCAGATGTGAACAAGGGCTCCCCAAACTGTGATCCAGCTGATGAGGCCACCCACCCCACTGTGACTGCTGAGGGGCTGGGGCAATGCAAGATGCAGCCATCTGCCACCCCTGAAGCAGAACAAGGAAACAGGTTTGGCCCCAGAGAGCTGAGTTGAACATGAAAGGAATGAATTCAGCGAGCCTAGAGGCTTGCATCTTCCCATGCATAGAATGCTAAATTCCTTAATTCGATATCTGATCTTTGATGTTCAGACTGCTTGCTCCCCTTGTTGCAAACTTGGATATAGCCTGACTTCTCTTCTTGCCTCCTTGAAGCAGTTTTCTCAGAGCTACTGAGATGCTGTCTCCTGGGCTTGGAGTCCTAAACATTCCCACCAAGTAAAATGACTCTTAACTTTCAGGTTGCGACTGTATTTTTTAGTTGACGATGCCCTATTCTGAACTCCAGAAGTGGGAAAAGGAGTAACTGTGTTAGTGCTGTGTGGCAGCACTGAAAATGAAGTGACACAGGGCAGGAATGGGCGGCTTGGAGGGCAGCTCTTCACCACTGCAAACGCCAGTTACATTTGGGGGGGCAATCACAGAACTTCTAGAATGCTTGCTGTGTGCAGGGAAGTTGATCCCCAGTCCATAGTGAAAGTCACTCAGTTGTGTCCGACTCTTGCAACCTCATGGACTATAGAGTCCATGGAATTCTCTAGGCCAGAATACTGGGGTGGGTAACCATGCCCTTCTCTAGGGGATCTTCTGGACCCAGTGAGCAAACCCTGGTCTCCCGCACTGCAGGCGGATTCTTTACCAGCTGAGCCACCAGGGAAGCCCATGGATATTCTGTTGGTTCTATTCCCCTGGAGAACCCTGGCTGATATGAGTGGTTTATCATAGAGGTGAACACTCAAAGCAGATTGTTTATATATGAATCAGATGATATTCGAGCGAACATGAAAAAGTTACCTAATCTCTTCCTTTATCAGCTTCTTCATCCGTACAATGGAGGTTAGCATCTGCCTCATAATTTTTTGTGAGGATTAAATAAGCTCACACATTTAAAATTCTTAGAACAATTGTGGGCCCAGAGTAAACATTTAAATGTCTATTAACTATCTATATTAATGTTGACAAATGCTGTTGCTTATTAATAACTCTGAGTAATATGCAAAATTGAATATTTTGTGAAATAAAATTGTCCTTAAGCAATCAACTTCAGGAACTCTTAGCAGGCTCCAATAACCTCTAAGACTGATAACTCGCATAAGAGTTACTTTAAGGTGCTGATTCCTGTATTTATTTTTAAAAATCTGATGTGAGATATTTTAGTTTCTGGAAATCCTATTGAAATACCTGCGCAGTTGTGTGATGATACAGATAAAGGTTTTGAGATGGGCCTAAAGCCACAGTACCATTTTGAAAAGAAGTCGGCATGATATAAAAAGTTGTTACCTTGAAATTTTCCCCCTTATCCAAAAGATCCTTGCTCAGGAGCATCACGGATCACTTGCAGGTAGATGTCTTCAATGGTTTATGCCAGACCTTGGTATGTGTGGGCTTTCCTGGTGTCTCAGCTGGTAAAGAATCCGCCTGCAATGCCGGAGACCTGAGTTCAATCCCTGGGTTGGGAAGATCCCCTGGATAAGGGGAAGGCTACCCACTCTAGTAGTCTGGCCTGGAGAATTCCATGGACTGTATAGTCCATGGGGTCACAAAGAGTCAAACACGGCTGAGCGACTTTCACTTTAGCATGTGTACCCCTCTGCTAAATTCTCTTTCATTCCAAAAAATCAGATATGCTTTAGAATGAGGTTGCGTTTTTTTCCTTTATAAAAGTTATAGAAAACTTAGGGAAATTTGGTAAGTGTAGAAAATTTGGAGGAAGAAATATTAAAGAATCCCTATCTTTTTCTATATCTATTTTAATTTTGAATGATATTTTCAGAGTAGTATATCTAAAGTTAAACATCATATCAGCTTATCTAATTATGAATGATGTATGCCACTGTAGAAAATTGGAAACATAGAAAAATGTATCAAAAGTTACTTGGAAGCTCATAACAATAGAAAACCCAGTTTTAAGGGGAATATAGCATTTAGTTTTTCCTATGAATTTAACAATTTTAGAATTTGTAATCAATATACTGTCTATCAGGAAGGTTAATACAGAATGAAGCACAGATTGATAAGAAGAACCATGAAAGGGATGTTTGTGTCAGAGTATAAGCCTTTTCACTCTCTATAAAAACATATTTATTCAATCCAGCAAAGTATTTTTCAATTGTGTTTATGCTCCTGGCTTCTTTGTAATTGTTCTGGTTTCCTCTATGGAAGCAATCTACAGTTCTCAGCTTGGAAAATGTCAGAGTGTGAAAATACTCTGTGTGGCAGTGTAATGATGGATACATGCCATTATATGTTTGTCTAAACCCCCAGGGTGGGCAGCGCGGAGGGGAACTGCAATGTAAATTTTGGACTTTGGGTGATTGCGCTGGGTGAGATAGGTACGTCAGTCGTTAACAAATACACTAGTCTTCTAGGGGATGTTGATAGGCAGAGAGCTTATGTGTCTGTAGGGGTAGGAGGTACGTGAGGAAATTCTGCACCTTCCACTCAGTTGTGCTGCGAACCTAAAACAAAAACCTGCACGCAGATGCTCACATAACCTTTTACGTGTAATTGGAAAACAACCAAGATTTCTTCAGTAGGTGAATCAGTAAATAAACTGTGCTATATCCAGACAATGGAATATTATCCAGTGCTTTAAAAAAGTCTTTTCTTTTTTTTTATATAAAGTCTTTAAAAGAAAGAAATGTCAAAGAAAAAAAGTCACATTTTCCCCCTTATGATCTCTATAGGATTAAGACATATTTTCTTTGTCTTCCAGTTTTGATCAGGAATTTCCAAATGCTGGCCTTCTGAGGTTTAATAAGTTAATTCATGTTCATCTTCTGCATCAACTTCATGGTTTTGTAACATTTGAACGTGAGTCAAGGTATGGCCCCTGAGATGCCTATAATAAAATTTCTTAATGTTTCTGATCCAAATTTGCAAACAGAGTGTTGTCACTTGCTTCTGTGGGTGGCTGAGACCAGTGGTACATGAATGTCCCCCCCCCCCCGCCCAAACATACACACACAGCAGGCGCTCCATAAGTTCCACAGTCTGTGGTCAGTCACTGTGGTCTGCTATGGGCATTAATTAGATTTTCAAGTGCTGAGTGGTTGATGGGAATCAGGGAAGGGAGTTTGCTCTGCTGAAATGTTTTTATAGGGTCAGAAAGAGACAGAATTAAACTCACAAAAACAGAGTATAATGAGAAAAGGCTGTTTATTTTGAATTAAGAGGATTTCAGTTGAGTTTTGGAACCGTCTGAGAATAACTCTCACCCAATGTAGATTTTGACGCTGGTGCTCACTTTTGATACAAACATTTCTGATGGTACCCTGCTGCCTTTGTGATGCTGAACACACCAGCAGGGAATGTTTTTGTGGCCAAATTCTAAGCAGGACCCTATATCTGAACCGTTTTTCTTTTGTCTGTCGTATGACTGTGACTTGTCTGTAATACTGTCTAAGGTCAGATAGATCTATAAAAGGACAAAATTAAATAAATATCCCCAAGAAGAAAAAGGAGATAGTTTGGGACCTTTTTGTTAGCTATAAGTTAAAACCTTGATTGTCCCGGCCATTACAGAAAACTATACATTGTGATTTATAGGTTTAACTCCAGTGAAGCAAACTTAGATGGTTGAATTGTTTATAAAAGAGAAAATGGGAGAAATCTAGAAGGTACAATTATGCCAAGCTTAAAAGCCTGGCAAAAACAAAAGTATAATTTTAAGAAATTTAAAGTGTACAGAAATCTAAAATTGACAGATTTTCAAATTTTCTCCCAAAAGGATTGTAGAAGTGTCTTGGGCATCTACTTGACATGTCTTTTGCCATGTACAATAAATCTGATAGTGTTGGTTTGGTGATTTGATGAAAAGAAAGCAAATGAGTCAAAATAATGTGGGGTTTAGAGTGTTCCACTGGCCATGGACCTAACTGTTCTTGCAGAGGTTTTACTTTGCAACTCTGTAGAATCCTAATGAGACATGAAGAAAGCAAGCCTAGAAAACAGTGAATTTCCATACTGGCATGGACACAGGAGTGTCAGCTGAAAGGAGGTAAGACTGCAAGCCTCACTGAGCTTTTCCTGACCCAGCATCTTAAAAGTGTCCTTATTTTAAAGCATCCAATCACAGACTGTTAGAAACTCGCCATGGCATATCTTCCAGAAGGGAATATACAACAGGACAGCAGGGTGACCAAGGTAAAGAAACTCGATTAACTTAGATCAAAACGTATTTTCTTTTGTTCGATGGTCTTCAGTGCTCAGAAGGGAAAAGACTGGATAATATAGAAAGACCTTTTGTAAAACAAAATAACTCTTGACACACTGGCTGAAAAAAGCAAAGCAAGAAAAACCAGTAATGGTGTTAACCAAGGAACAAGGGGTGGAGAAGGAAATGGCAGCTCACTCCAGTATTCCCCTCCATGGACAGTGGAGTCTGGTGGGCTACACTCTGGTTGCAGAGTCAGACATGACTCAGCATCTGAACATGCATGCAAGAACAAGGAAAATAATTTTTTTTTTTTTTTTTTTTTACAGAGAGAGCTCAAAGAAACTAACACAGCTCAGGTACACAGCCTGTCCACACATGTTATGATTTATGGTGGTGCTTTTTCTGGCTAGGGGAGGAAAAACTCACATTTTTCATCTTATGTATTATGCGGGTTTCTCTGGTGGCTCAGATCCGTCTGCCTGCAATGTGGGAGACTCAGGTTCAGTTCTTGGATCAGGAAAACCCCCTGGAGAAGAGAATGTCTACTTACTTCAGTATTCTTGCCTGGGGAATTCCATGGACAAAGGAGCCTGGTGGGCTACAGTCCCTGGGGTCACAAAGAGTCGGACACGACTTAGCGTCTGAGCATGCATGTATGCAAGAAAACAGGAAAAAAAATTTTTTTTTTTTTTAAAGAGAGCTCATAGGAATGAACACAGCACGGGTACACAGCCTGTCCACACATGTTATGATTTAAGACGGTGCTTTTTCTGGTTAGGGGGAGAAAAGCTTGCATTTTTCATCTTATGTACTATGCAGGCTTCTCTGGTGGCTCAGATGGTAAAGAATCCATCTGCAATGTGGGCAGAGAAGAGAATGTCTGCTCACTCCAGTATTCTTGTCTGGAGAATTCTATGGACAGAGGAGCCTGATGGGCTACAGTCCACGGGGTCACAAAGAGTTGAACACAACTGAGCAAATAACACTTTCACTTTTTCAAGGTGTGTGCACATCCAGGCAGCTCATTAGCTCCTCTCACAGTCCCCGTCATGCAGTCGTGCAGGCCCACTCTTTATAGATAAAGCTGCTGAGATGCAGAGAGTTCAAGAACCATGTAGGACCACACCTTCACTGGTGGTGGAGTTGGTCTCTGTCTGGGACACCCTCTTTGTTGGAAGGTGACTCTTGAGAGACTGGCATGACCAGGTTGGTGCGGTCAGGGTTAGTCAAGGCATCATTTGGGCAGTAGATCCTCTAGGTATAGGCTGGGGCCATCTTGGTGGGATTAATGAGGTTCTTTTAAATTCTGCTTGGCTTCCCTGGTGGCTCAGCTGGAAAAGAATCTGCCTGCAATGCAGGACACCTGGGTTCCATCCCTGGGTGGGGAAGATCCCCTGGAGAAGGGAAAAGCTACCCACTCCAGTATTCTAGCCTGGAGAAATCCAAGGACTGTATAGTCCATGGGGTCACAAAGAGTTGGACACGACTGAGTGCCTTTCACTTCACTAAGAATCTCCTTTGAAAAAACAGATTCCTTCATCTTATCTCCCAGGAAATGTTGGTTCCAGACGTCTATGTTGTGTTCCAGGAATGTGTATTTTTCAAAGTCTTCTAGAATTGACCTTGGGGAAGCAGTGCGAGTCTGGTCTTTTTTGCACATTGCTGTTGTGATTTGCATCTGGTTTTCATGCCTGTGGTCATCATAGTTCTCTATTCTCCTTAACCTTCTTCATCTTGTTCTTCTCACTGCCCTTTTTAAAAAAATATGAACGTAAAGAGGATAACAAAGCAAACAGTCATGCACCTATGACTATAAATGTCTCCTTTGCATATTTGTATTTTATATTCATTTGAACATGAAGAGCACAGCACTGGTAATGAAGTTGAAATTTTCTGCAATTTGCTACCTGTTTTTGCTCTTTCTTGTCCTGAGTTGTGTTCTTGGCATTGTTGTACAACCATTTCAACTGAAAAAATAAATAAATAAATAAATAAGAAAAAGATCACGTGATTTGTCTAAGAATCAGTTTCCTTCCTTAAGCCTCATTTGACTGCTCTGACCTGCAAAGCAATGGGAACAGCTACAAAAGTTCTCCCTTTACCCAAAGTAGTCACTACCAAGAATCGTCTCATCACGAGATAATTAAACCTTCTTCCTGCTCCCTGGAGGAGACAGAGAGGAAATAGAGAACCTAAAGATGAGTCTCCTTCCTAGCTGGAGGAATACATTTCTGAAATTATGTGAGACTGAAACAGTCCTCCACACTCAGTTCTTAGAAAATTCATTGTGGATTGCTGTTAAATATACGCTTACAAACACATGCATTCTTCAAACAGCATCGCACAACTAAGGCTGAAGTTTCCAGTCCTTCAAAATATGCCCTTGAAAAAATCAGCACAATTTTGTGTTACCTCCCATGGTCAGCCCCAATTCACAGAAATTGCATTTGATGATACCCTATGGTCACTGAAAATTGCCCACTGTTAACCTTCCTTACCAATAAATCACTAGACTCACTGAAGGTAATTTCGGAGACACACGGGTGGCCAAAAGTAATAAAACTTGAATAAAGTGCCAGTTTTTTTGCAAGAGGTCCCTCAATGCAGATTTCTTCCAGGGGTTCTAAAGGGATCCCATTTTTAAAATCTCAAGCATGTCACTACTTCACTTACAAGAAAGTGATGAGCGCTGCAGTCAGAGACAAATGAGGTATCTGAACTTTCATTTACATCATGGCTTTTATTTTTCAGTGTAAATCTCATGTTACCTCTACAGCACCCATGTGGATGAAGAAAGGCAGGGGGGTGTCTTCATCCCTCCAAGTCCATCAGGAATGTAAAGAGTAGAGAAGAAAAATAACCTGGCTGAGAGCATAATTAATACATGTAAATCTGAAGTAGGACCTAAATGACCCCCGCCTGATGCTTGTAAATCTGAACTTTGCCCCTCTCTCCCAAAGTGCTGCTCCCCTGAGATCCCCCTAAAGGAGAAATGGCCACACTGTTCCTTAGGCTTCCTGAGAGTGAAATCATGTTCTTCATTGAAGTGCCTCTCCCTGCACCACCGTGAGCTAGTTACAGCCTGGAGTGTTTCTTTATTTTGTGCTTTTCACATAGTACACTGCCCTACACTTAATAGGTTCTCAGTAAATGGGCTGTTGGGTGAATGAGATTTATCCATAATGACTTGAAGAAGGTTGGGCACTGGCCATGTTATTTCAGAAGAAGACAGCAGAGACGGTGAAGTAACCATATGTGTGATTGTCTGCTCAGTTGTGTCTGACTCTTTGAGACCCCCAAGGACTGCAGCCTGCCAGGCTTCTTTGTCCATGGGACTCTCCAGACAAGAATACTGGAGTGGGTAGCCATTCCTCTCTCCAGGGGATCTTCCCAACCCCAGGAATCGAACCCGGGTCTCCTGCTTTGGCAGGCAGATTCTCTACTACTGAGACATGTGGGAAACCCAAAGTAGCCATGCTCATGAACAATATTTAATCTGCAAATTAAGACTGGACCACAATTTACTCTTGGAGTTTATTTTAAGGGTATTACACCAGGCTTCAGAGTGTGGCCATGTGTCATCAGGAAGGAAGTCTATATCTACCAGCCAGAAGCAACGGTCTACCTGGTAAGACAGTTATGAAATATGTTGCACTATTCCTCTTTTGTTTTGTAGAGGGATACTGCTGGAAAATGTAAAGTATGACAATTTATATACCATATACTTACTATGCTGGTATTTTATCACTAGTTGGAAATGGTTTGTTTTTCGTAGGTGGCAATATGGCTTTGTGGGGTAGGTTGATAAAAATACTATGAATTCAGGCATTTGCAGTGGTCCAGTCTTAAACTTCTCCCAAGAGATCTTTGTTTTGGTTAAGAAATTCAATCTGAAGGAAATGTCAGCATGTGCTTGTCTTGCTCAAACTCTGCCCCAAATCAATTTCTAGATGAACTTGACAAGATTCACAGAGAAATTTGTTAGGTAGAAACAAAATACATCACTAATATCATCTGTTCGGAGTTGCATTATTCAGAATTTTAAAAAGAGATTTAAAGAGAAGCAGGCATATAGCAAGACTCAGGTAAATCAATATAATTATGTTTTCCCTCTCACTTTCTCAGTGTCCATTACCAGCACACTGATGATGCTATAATGAGTTCTATTAGATGAGAAATTCTGTAAAGAATGCATACACAAATATCCTTTTACTTAAAATTACCACAATCAGAGAATGCTACCGTTAGGTTATCTACCTTAGCTCTTTCGTATATTTAAGCATGAAGAAATTTGGTTCTAAAATGTTCAATCGAAAGCTGCTAAGGAAGGAAGCAGGAAGGTGAATCTCACACCTGCCTTCTCTTGAATATGTCTTTCTCTCCAACCTACCTCCAGGATTGCTGATTGCAAGTCAGTCTCCAGATAACTGACATGGCCCAACTTGGTGGAAATTTTAGGCATAAAATCCAGTACGACAAGCCATTACTCCCTCAGAACTCACTAGCCTCATGCTTATTCTTCTCAGACAGCTCCCAGGCTCCATAGCAGTGATGACTCCTGGTCTCTTTTATAGCATCATATGGCCAGTTCCTATGTCTTATGGTACCTGACTCCTTTGAACTGTGGTGTTGGAGAAGACTCTTGAGAGTTCCTTGGATTGCAAGGAGATCCAATCAGTCCATCCTAAAGGAGATCAGTCCTGGATATTCATTGGAAGAACTGATGCTGAAGCTGAAACTCCAATATTTTGGCCACCTGATGTGAAGAACTGACTCATTTGAAAAGACCCTGATGCTGGGAAAGATTGAAGGCAGGAGGAGAAGGGGATGACAGAGGATGAGATGGTTGGATGGCATCACCAACTTGATGGACAAGAGTTTGAGTAAACTACGGGAGTTGGTGATGGACAGGGAGGCCTGGCGTGCTGCAGTCCATGGGGTTGCAAAGAGTCGGACAACTGAGCAGCTAAACTGAACTGAACTGACCTGACCTGACTCCTGGTTGCCCAACGATTTTTAAGTAAGTGTTTATTATTAACCTCTAGTAGAGCCTCTGGGCTTTGGTGAAGATTCTCTTTGAGATAAACTGGATGCAGATTGCTATACAAATTTAAATATTTAATTTTTTTTTTTTTTTTACTTTTAAAGTGTTTTATTAAGGTTCATCCCCATTTAAAAAATTTCAAGCAATACAGAAAGGTTAAGATGGGAACATATATCACCTAAAATCTTACCACTGCAAAATAATAATAAATTAGGTGGACACCATGGAATTTTTTTTTCCTTTATATTTGCTTTTATTGTCCTTGTTGGTTATTGGTTTTAAATACAGAAACATGTACATACATCTCAATCCCCAATTCCCAATCTATCCTTCTCCTTCCTCCCTGGTAACTGTAAGTTCCTTCTCTGAGTCTGTGTCTGTTTCTGTTTTGTAAATAAGTTCATGTCTATCATTTTTAAAAAGTTCCACATGTAAGTGATACTTTTCTTCATCTGACTTACTTCACTCAATATGACAATCTCTAGGCCCATCCATGTTGCTGCAAATGGCAGTATTTCATTCTTTTTAATGACTAATATTCCCTTGTGTATATGTGCTACAACTTCTTTAACTATTCATCTGTCAACAGGCATTTAGGTTGCTTCCATGTCTTGGGTACTGTAAATCATGCTACAATGAACACTGGGACGCATGTATCCTGTCGGACCATATTTTTCTCCGGATACATGCCTAGGAGTGGGGTTTTAGGATCATATGGTAGCTCAAAATAAACAAATGAGACCTAATTAAACTCAAAGCTTTTGCACAGCGAAGGAAACTATAAACAAAATAAAAAGAAAACCAACAGATTGGAAGAAAATACTTGCAAGTGATGTAACCAACAAGGCTTAGTCTTCAAAATTTACAAACAGCTCATGTAAGTTAATATCAGCAAACAACGCAGTCAGAAAATGGGCAGAAAACCTAAACAGACATTTCTCCAAAGAAGACATCCAGATGGCCAACAAACTCATGAAAAGATGTTCGACATCACTCATTATTAGATAATGCAAATCAAAATTACAATGAGGCATCACCTCACACAAGTCAGAATGGCCATCATCAAAAAATCCACAAACAACAAATGATGAAGAGGGTGTGGAAAGAATGGAAGGCTCGTACACTGTTGGTGGGAATGTAAATTTTTTCAAACACTATGGAGAACAATACAGAGATTCCTTAACAAACACACCCTTGACCCTAAAGCCAGGCTTGGTGTTTTTCTTCAATACCTTATAGCTTTTCTTTTTTCCTTTTTCCAGTTTTGTTTCTTTTTGGATTAGCTTACAGCCACCCATCGAGTGTAATAAACACCCATGGTTAAGTATTTCTAGAATCTCTGAGTGTGGATTTGCTGCCAAAATGTATTATGCCCTTATCTGACTATTGGCACTCTGCTTTGAAAGTGGAGGGTAATGATGGAGGTGGCAGTCCTTACTACCAGGGATCCTGCACTGTTATAGAAATAAATGGATTTTGGGGGGAGGGGGGTGTATAACCTGTCTAACAGGGCTTCCCTGGTGGCTCAGACGGTAAAGTGTCTGTCTGCAGTGTGGGAGACCCAGGTTTGAACCCTGGGTTGGGAAGATCCCCTGGAGAAGGAAATGGCAACCCACTCTAGTACTCTTACCTGGAAAATTCCATGGACTGAGGAGCCTGGTGGGCTACAGTCCATGGGGTCACAAAGAACTGGATACGACTGAGTGAATTCACTCACTCAACCTGTCTAGTAGGAGCCAAGGAGATTCAAACAGGAGCCAGAACAAGAAGAGCCAGGAAAGCAGCGATTCACTGAGATGTTCCTGACCTTAACAGCACCCAGTCCTGGGGAGGGAAGTTGAATGCGATGCAATCAACCAGCAGGAGTGGCAGGGTGCCCACAAGGGTGACTTGGGTGCCCAGTCACATGCTGGTATGAGCAAAAGGTAGCCGGCATAGTCTGGCAGCCCCCCTTCCAGAGAGGAACGAGGTTCATTGCTGTCTCTGAGGCCCCTGCCCTCCCAGGGCTACCCTCTCCTAAAGCATCATCTCATCTCATGCCGTGTTCACTTCCTTTGAGGGATCGAAGTCCTCCCTCCAAGGAGTTTTGCCTGGCTGAATTCACCCTACACTGATCCCTTCTTTCTTTTTCTTTCTTCTCCTTCTTCTGTATAAATTTCTCTTGCTCTACTTTATGTTTCTAGTGGTTTCTTTCAGGTGAAGCATAGCCTTCCTTTCAGACTGAAATCTGTGCCCAAGATTACACTGTGTGTGTTCTGATTCACTTCTTCTGATTCTCCCTAAAAAGTTTGATAACTCTGCCAGGTGTTCCTAGGATGCATATTCAATTCTGTTCACACTGCCCTTCCACCAGCCAGCTCCCCAGGGGGAGCGAGCAAGACCGTCTGCTTGAGTCACTGCTACAGTGTTGGCCGCACAGGTAAGCCATCAACACGCTTTTTGTTGCATGAGTGACTGAGTGAAAAGTGTGCAGATGAGCTAAACACCAGGATTTTCACCAGAGGGCACCACTCTGCCACACAAATCTCTTCTCCTGGCCAGGCCACACCTCCCATTTTAACCATCATTGAAAGCCCAGTTCACTTGGCCAGCTTCCTAACTCTTTATAATTAAAATGAATTCCAGCAGTTGATCCAGAAAAGACTGGAAAAAACCTTGTAAAGCTTGAAAATGAACATAGTAGCTTGGTTTGCATTTTCTCTTTGGGGATAAATTACCCTGAATATTCACTGGAAGGACTGATGCTGAAGCTTTAATACTTTGGCCACCTGATATGAAGAGCTGACTCATTGGAAAAGAGCCCGACACTGGGAAAGATTGAAGGCAGGAGGAGAAGGGAATGAAAGAGGAGGAGATGGCTGGATGGCATCCCCAACTCAATGGACACGAGTTTGAGCAACCTCTGGGAGATAGTGAAGGATAGGGAGGTCCAGTGTGCTGTAGTCTGTGGGGTCACAAAGAGCTGGACACGACTTAGTCACGGAACAGCAGCAACAACACTGTTGCTAAGTCTCTCGGTTGTGTCTGACGCTCTGCGACCCCATAGAATGTAGCCCACCACGGGCGCCTCTGTCCATGGGACTCCCAGGCAAAAACACTGGAGTGGGTTGCCGTTTCCTTCTCCAGAGGATCTTCCCAACTGAGAGACTAAACCCTAAACTCCTGAACTGGCAGGCAGATTCTTTACTGCTGAGCCCCCAGGGAAGCCTGTGCTCACTGCAGGCAGGATTTATTTAAACACGAACATTGACTATAATTTGATGATACAGACTTAACAATGACTCATGTTTCTCATTCCTGGTGAGTTTCCTTTCAGTCTTTTTTTCTGTGTTTATACTCATTTGCAGTCTTGGTGTCATTCCGTGGAGGCACTCTTGGCTTCTTTTGCTACTCATCATGTGGTCTTCCAAATTGCTTGTAGCTGTGTTAAAATACTAGGTTAATGCTGGACATGTCAATGCATCCATTGATTAAATTTTGTTTGGAGTCTGAACTCTGAAAGGCATGGATGTGCCCTAAAGGCTGCCGTCTTCCCCAAAGGAGACCGTCCCAAATCCAACAGCCAGAGCATCTTGTGCAAACCAGCTGGACCAAACTCAGAGAACAAGCAGGCCCTACCACCTGAGATGCAGATAATGTGCTTAGCCAGAAATATTAAAGTTCTTATCTGTTGTAATTCTGGTGCATGCTTAGTTGCTCAGTCATGTCCAACTCTTTGTGACCCCATGGACTGTAGCCCACCAGGCTCCTCTGCACGTGGGATTTTCCAAGCAAGAATACTGGGGTGGGTTGCCATTTCCTTCTTCAGGGGACCTTTCTGACCTAGAGATCGAACCCAAGTCTCCTGCACTGGCAGGCGGATTCTTCACCACTGAGCCTCCTGGGAAGCCAATTCTGGCTCCAGGAATAAATAGTACACTCCTTCCCCTCTGCACAGTCTGCTCACCAGAGAACAGACTCCTACAATATACATCCACTTTCCTGACACGTTCCTGAGGCGCCTCTAGTTGTTAACTTCAAGAGAATATAAATGCATGCTGATTTTATCAGGAAAATTGACAGGTCCCTTCCCTTTCACTCAGTGGGGGAAACAACAGTCTTTGATCCTCTTCCTATTGTTTTAGGAGGTGTTTTTTGTTTGTGCCCACAATTAGACAGTCTTGTTTTAAACACTGTGTCCTATTTTTATAACAACACTAGACTGCATTCCAGAAACACCCATTACAGTATTATGCTGGCAATTCCATTGGGTACATTTTCTGCAAATTTGGCAAAATGGTCCTGGCCAAGTGCTTTCATTTTTAGAAAAGTGTCTTCATTAAAGTATGATGCAATCTCTTGTATAAATTCTGCTAGCAAGTTTGGTTTAACTTCTCTTTTCCTTGGCATCCCTTCCTTTTAAAAAGACATTGCTTTTTATTCCAATGTTGCTTTCGTCTTTAACTTTCATTTTGGAAAACAATATATCAGTTTTCGACAGCTAAGAGAAACTGCAATAAGAGAAGATACTAGGAAGGAGACTGGAGTAGAGAAAAGGAGTAACAATAATTTATGGCTCTCCAGGGGTGAATATGAAGTTTAAGCAATTCATAATTTATAAGCCAAACAGAAAAAGTCAGTGGCAGAAGGTAGGTCCTGGTCTGTGGGTTATTCCACTTAGGAGGTAAGCTGATACTTCAGCCATCAAGAAGCATGGTCTCTGCCCACCTGAGGACTGAACCTCAGTCTCCTGCATCGAAAGCAGATTCTTTACCATCTGAGCCACCAGGGAAGCCCACCTGAGCAACAGGTCAACTCAAAGTAGAGAAGTAAAATCATTTCCTCGTGCTGCTTTAGGTTTACCAATGTGTACAGCAAATGCTTCTTTAAGAGGTTGCAAAGAACAAGGCATGAATGGAAGAACAAGCAAGGAAGTACCAATAAGTACGTGGCCATGGAGCACCCATGGGTCTTGTGGAAACTGCCTGCTATTCCCAAGAATCTTGGATCAATTCCATTACCTTTTGCAAGTGAAAGTGTTTTGGACTGTAGCCCACTAGACTCCTTTGTCCATGGAACTCTCCAGACAAGAATACCAGAGAGGGTTTCCATTCCCTTCCCCAGGAGATCTTCCTGACCCAGGGGTCGAACCCGGGTCTGCTGCATTTCAGGGAGATTCTTTACTACCTGAGCCGCCAGGGAAGCCCCTCATTACCTTTGGAGGAGTGGTAACCAACAGTCCTTTGATGACATAACGTCTGTTTAAGTTGGTACTGCTGCTAACAGCTACCTCTTGGAGAACTAGTGGAAAATGGTTTAGTCTTTGCAGGTTCTGCTGGCTCCCTTTCTTGAAGGCTCAGCCTCAGAATTCAGGGCAATTTCAGCAAAGAACCACTTTTAGATGTTTTCCCGTCAATTCATTCCTCCAGGAAGAGCTACTTTGTGATTACCATCCTTTGAATTGTTTCCGTTTTTTAAAAGGTTTTAGATTAGGAGTAAACCAAAATGGGATGGGGGAGCCTGGTGGGCTGCCATCTATGGGGTCGCACAGAGTCAGACACGACTGATGTGACTTAACAGCAGCAGCAGCAAACCAAAATGAGAGGCCACTCTGACTTGCTCCATAGGTCCCCTTATCATTTTAGTTAAACTATAAGTCACCTGGGGCTTCCCAGGTGGCACTGGTGGCAAAGAACTTGCCTGTCAATGCAAGAGACATAAGAGAAGCAGGTTCGATCCCTGGGTCAGGAAGATCCTCTGGAGGAGGGCACTCCAGTATTCTTGCCTGGAGGATCCCATGGTCTGAGCAGCCTAGGGGGCTACAGTCCATGGGGGTCACAGAAGTAGGACACGACTGAAGCGACTTAGCATGCAGAGGTCACCTAGTATGTGTAAAGAACTCTGCATGGTGTTTGGGTGGGGAGAGGGGTCAAAAGTCCATCATAGACTTTTCTGAGAACTTCAAAGTCGGCTGTGTTTTCATTGCTTGTGATGAAATCAACCTTCCTTGTGTCATCAGTTCCCCGACACTGGATTTCCCCAGACACAAGGGGGAACAGGCAGCCCTTCCTATGAGAGCAGAGAGGGTGCTTCCAGGGGGAGCAGGGCTCGGGGAGCACTCCCACCCCTCCATCCTGCACGCATCTCCAGGGGGACAAAGGGGTGGAAGGAAGCGTCTCCTTCTCCATCTTTCTAAAATGGTTCAGTGTTCCCTCCTGTGCCCCCATGAAGGACTCAGTTGTGAGCAAGGCCTCCCTGCCGCCCCATGGGTAGCTTTTCTGTAAGGGGAGGTGGGAAAAAAGAGGGAACTGTTCTCAGCAAGGAGAAGGTGCTCTAAAGAAAATCTAATCTAAGTGGATGGCTGGAGTGGGAGGTGCTATTTTACTTAGACAAGGAAGGGCCGTCTCAGTAGATGACATGGGCAGGGGACCCTGAGTTCTGAGAAGAAGTGACCATTTAGGGGTCTGGGGACCCTCCACCTCAAGCAAGAGGGCAGAGCAAGTGCCAAGCCCCTGCAGCTGGAGAAACACAGGAAAGGGCAGGGCTTTGCTGTGGTCCCTGGGAGAGGACTTAATATCACCTCCCTAGAAATCCTGCTCCTGTGCACAGCAATGGGAGGGTGAACATCCCGAAGAGTCCATAACCTCCCAGACTGAAACAGCAAACGTGCTCCTGGTGTTTCAAGGACAGCCTGTCAGGTGTGCATTCGCCAGTGAGAACCAGCCAAGACAATTAGCCACATTTCAGATAGTTTTCGTAAACGTTGCCGCCTTGAACGTAGTAGGGTCTCTGCCCCCTGCTTCTGTCCGCTGAGCTGTTAGGAGGTTTTTGTCTTTCGAAGTGCATGTGACCCCCTTACCAGCGCATGCGACTCCTCTTGGCACTCAGCAATGTCTTCCATGAGGCCAGATGTGTGACCTAGTAGTCTCCTGGTTCGGGGAGTGAGCGGACAGAGGGAGTTCCGTGCCAGTGATGCAACCGTTTTCTTCTCCTGGGTGGGCTTGACAGTGAGGAGCAGGTGCTGACTCCTAGGTACACGGACAGGATGCTGTTAAGGTCTTCTGAGTGGGTGTCACGGGGCCCCAGCCTGATCCTGCGTCACAACTGGTGGGCTCGGACAGAAAACACCCCCAGTAGCCGCCTCCCCACAACCTGTACACCTGCCCTCTTCCCATCGAGCCAGTGGGACTGGTGACTTTGCTCTCTGCAGTCATGTCAAAGGCAAGCCCCAGTCACGTGGTTCCAAGAAGCCAGCCTTTGCCATGCTGCTCCCGGGCCTCCAGGAAAACCCACTATAGTGACTGATCTTAGGAGGAGCAAGCCTCCCACTTGCTTCCTGGGCACTAGGGTCGCACCTGAGAGCAGGACCCAGGGGCAGCCACTGCTCTGAGCCTCCCGGCCTGATGACCCGGGACCCAGCTGGCCTCGGGTGTGTCTGGGCCAGCCAGGGGGTTGCCAAGGGCAACTGAAGAAATAATGAGGCTCCATCAGTTGCTAGGTTAGCAATTTCTTCACGTCCGCAGAGCAGCGCCTCCCTCTTCCTGGCCCCAGGGGAACTCCAAACGTAGCCAGACGCTTGCTGTGTTCCAACGTCCTCTCCATATTCACTCCTTCTGTTGCTGTGATTAGACTTTTAAAATGCTTTGTGGGTGCTGGCCAGGAGCATTGCACTGCAAAGTAAGCAGTTTGTTCCTACTCATCAATTCAACAAAGAACCTCTTGGGTGCCAAGCACAGTGCTGGGGGGAAGCGGGGACGAGACCACACCCACCCCCTCACCTGCCTCTGCAAAACTCGAGGAGTAGAGCAGGAGGGCGGCACAGACCCACTCCACCCCAACCAACCCCCGGCATAGTAATTGCTTTTGCAAGCGTGGACAGGGTGACACAGGGGAGGAGGGAAGCCTGGAGAATTCTGATCCTGATGTACTCAAAGGAAAATGGGCTCTTCACCCCTTTGTGTCTCATGATGACAGCTGGGCTGGAGGGCGGTGAATTTAAAGTAGAGAATAAACAACTCCACTGAACACTATAATGCTATTCATGTGATTAGCCCACAAGCCCTGCCCACTGCTCTAACTTTTGTCGTTTGATACGTTTGAAAAAAATCTTTGCTCTTCTTTCACACTGTTGCACGCTCAAGGCCAGAGAAAAGTGGGGAATTTGTGGCGGCAAGTACACAAACATCCATACCTCCACACTTAGGGTGATTCAAGTTCAACCAGCTGGATACCTAAAATTCTTATTTCAAGTGTTCATTTTTTACCTGCAAATTGTCAGCTTTCTGCTGCCTAAGGGCATGTGTTTGGACTTCAGGTATAAATTTGGAGATAATTGAAATAGAAGTTAAAACAGAAATTTACAAAGTTTTCCATTATTGTAAATTTTTGTATGACATACTGAGATTCTTAACGTAGGTTTATAATTTTCCATTCCACTGAATATTTTCTTGTTATTAGGCCTATTGGTAATCGGCGTAAGGCCTATGGTAATTTTATCGTGTATGCATGCTCAGTCTGTTCAGTTGTGGCTGACTCTATGCGACCTTTTGGACTGTAGCCCGCCAGGCTCCACCATGCATGGGATTTGCCAGGCAAGAATCCTGGAGTGGGTTGCCATGGCCTTCTCCAGGGGATCTTCCTGACCCGGGGATTGAACCAGCATCTTTTATGCCGCCTGCGTTGGCTGCTGGGTTCTTTGCCACTAGCGCCACCTAGAGTTTGTAACACAGTCTTTTACAGCCTGAGTTAGCTTCGAGACCTGGAGACGCCATGGCGAGGGTTCTGCCTCTTCGATGTCCTCCTCTGGGGGTGTCTGAATCCTCCTCTGAGCTCCTTGAGGAGTGGGAGTCCTGCCCAGGTTTTGGAGGCAGAAGTTTTCCGGAGAGGAGGCACAATTCTAATGGCGAGAGGAGTCTGTCCTTCCCTCCCCAGCTTGACGCCCGTGAAACAGTGGAGCCACGCATGCTCACTTGTTCAGCTGCTGTGTCAATCTCACTAGGCAGCCGGCGGCAACCTACCTGGGAGTGATGCTCAGCCGACAGCATGGGAGGTCACAGCAGTGTTATCCCACCTAAGAGTGCTGGGTACAGCCAGCATTCCTTCCCCGATGATTTCCTATATCCAAATGGAAATGAGGAGTGAGGAATACAGCCAGGGTTTCAATTTCCATCAGTCCCCAAATTTAAAATTCTCTTAGGAGGGGAGACCTGACTTCAAAGTTCTTCAAAAACACAGTCACGTGCCTCCCAAACCAACACTTAACGTTCACGTGGTTGATTCAGGGCTACTTCTTTCTTGTTTTTTTTTTTTTTTTTGCCTTTCTGTTCTTCTCTGCTTGCTTTCCTCTCTCTCGTATATCTGTTAGATATATAATTATGTAACATATATGATTAACAAGAGTAAAGCTGGCATCTGAGGTGGGGGGTGCAGATGCTGGGCTGTGCACCTCATCATTGCTTAGACCTGCTTCTCTAGACGGTGATCAACACAGAATACGGACGGTGTCTATGACATTCTGAAAGAGACAAAACTGTGAACACAGAGATCCAGTGACAAAGAGAATCGGTGAAGGAAGACCAGTGGTTGGGAGGCGGGAGGATGTGAAGGAGCAGAAGGAGGGAAATTTGGGGACATCTTTCATCTCGACTATGATGGTATTTACACGGCTTTGCGTCTTTGACAAGCACTGGGAGGCTGTATGTCAAAAGAATGACTGTTACTAAATTTGAATTTACAAAAAAATAAAAATTAAAAAACCACCCCCTCCGGATTAACATGTGCACATTTGTCATTTCTCTTAAAATGGTACGTTTTATATCTGCATTCTAAAATGGTGTGCAAGTTAAAATAAAAGGAAAAAGAAAAGAAAGTGCTGAACTCTAAAGATGTACATACTTAAGGGTTTAGTGGTAAAGCATAATCTATAACCTTTACTGATTCATAACTTTGAAATGCATCAAAAAAGAAAAAATAGAGAGCTGAAGTGATGGACACATGCAAGGACAGATGGCTGGCTAGTAATATGATGAAACAGACAAAGCAAGATAGTGAATGTAGAGCCAGGTGATGCACACTGTGCAATTCTTTACCTTTCCTGTATACTTACAATATTCAGAATAAAATTTTGAGAAAAGATCAGTATGTGCCAAAATGTTCAACTTGTCATTGTAAGTTGAATGGTGTTAGAAGAACTGATTTAGTTTGTGAAGACTTAGGACATTTGAGATTTGTTATGTATCTCTGGTGGCTCAGATGGTAAAGAATCTGCCGGCAATGCAAGAGACCTGGATTCAATCCCTGGGTCGAGAAGATCCCTTGGAGAAGGGAATGGCTACCCGCTCCAGTATTCTTGCCTGGAGAATCTCAAGGACAGAGGAGCCTGGCAGGCTACAGTCTGTGGGGTCACAAACAGTAGGACACAACTGAGCAACTAACATGTTAACACTTTATGATTTTAGTATCTTAGATCAGGGCTGGCAAATTTTTTTCTGTAAGGGACCAGATGGTAAAAATTTGACCCTTCTTGGGTCATACAGTTTCTGTTTCAACTACTCAACTTTCTCACTGGACCTCAAAAGCCACCATAGGCAATATGTAAATAAATCTGTGTACTCATGTTCCAACATTATTTTATTTACAAAAACAGACAGCATGAGGGGTATGATCCATGGGCCAGAATTTGCGTGCCCAGTATTAAGGACATGATAGTTAATTGTTGATTTTAAGCTTGCCCAGTTATTAGAAATATTTAAATTGAATATGCACCATTAACTTATTAATACATTAATATTTTAAGGAAATTCAATTAAAGAAGTTTGCAAATGATAAATCTTTTAAGGGAGTTCAATTGGGTCAGAACTTGAGTTGGTCTAACATTAAGCATCATCATAATAATCAATCACAATCAGAAAGTGATTGTTTTATTTCCTTCGTTTTGGTGGTCTAATCAGATTTATGATAAAAACCTAAAAGGAAGAAAAGCTTATTTTGAAAATGTTTCCACTTTAGTCATTGGACATTGATTTATAGCCCAATTAGCTATAATTTGATTCACTGGAAAAGACTGATGCTGGGAGGGATTGGGGGCAGGAGGAGAAGGGGACGACAGAGGATGAGATGGCTGGATGGCATCACTGACTCGATGGACGTGAGTCTGAGTGAACTCCGGGAGATGGTGATGGACAGGGAGGCCTGGTGTGCTGCGATTCATGGGGTCGCAAAGAGTCGGACATGACTGAGTGACTGAACTGAACTGAACTGAATCTTCTCTGCACCCAATTCTGGCATATCAAAAATTCACACCTGTATAAACTAAGGTAAGGCATTTGGGTTCGTTTAAAGTAAATCTGTAAGTTATCAGAGAGTTTTATCAGGCACACGACAACTGGATTTAGATTTGTTGGGAATATTGCTCCGCTGCTAAGTGGAGAATGGATTTGAGGATGGGAGATAATTTGGAGGTCACTGAAGCAAGAAAGCACGAAATGACGGTGACAAGGATTCAAGGTGTAATTTGACCAAATGTGAGACGTGAAGCAAAGACAGATTCCTAGTCTTTGGCTTGAGCTCCCAGGTGGATATAAAGACTATTAACAGGATGGCAGCGCAAAGGAGGAACAGTTTTGAATCTCTGTCCATGGGATTTCCCAGGCAAGAATACTGGAGTGCCTTGCCGCTTTCTTTTCCAGGGGATCTTCCTGACCGAGGGATCAACCCTGGGTCTCCTACACTGCAGGCAGCAGATTCCTTACCATCTGAGTCACAAGGGAAGCCCTGACTTCTGCCAAATTGGACACAAATTACAGCCCTGGGGTGGCCTCAGAGGTCCGAGGGTGGTTGGGAGTCCCAGATGGGCAGCTGTGTCCTGTGAACTTCCCGGGGCTCCTCCTTTGCGGCTCTGCTGTCCTTGGAGTTTGGGTGGTTTTCCTCTGTGTCTGTGCTGTAACCTCGGTCTGTGTTATAAGAAGGAAAGAGCGGAAGCAAAGCTCCATCATACCTGCTTCAACCCCATTACCTGCAGGTAGTCATGTGACCAGAACTACCTTCGAAGGAGGCTAGAACGGGTGTTCTCAGGTGGATGTCCACGTGCCCAGATACAAGTTGGAGGTTTCTCCAGCAGGGTGTTCTGAGATCAATCAACAGCTTTCACTTCAGGACTTCCCCGGCGGTCCAGGGTTTAGGATCCTGCTTCCACTGGAGGGGGCCCAGCTTCAGTCCCTGGTCAGGGAACTAAGATCCGGCATGCTGCATGATGTGGCCAAAAAACCAATATTACAGTTTTCTTTTCGAGATCCAAAATAAATATAGAGTTGGCAGTTGGATATATAAAGCCGCGGTTACAGGAGAGTTTCACGTTGGAGAGAAACAGGTGCTCCGTACGAATATTGAGGATAGAGGCATTTAATGAGACTTAGAGATTATCCACTATATATTTCTTGGTTCTCATTTTAGAAACTACTGTTCCTTTCTGGCCATTACAGAGTCCTTCAGAATAAAGGAATATCCAGGTGTTCTCCACTGATAAACGGACCAGCTTGTGAGCTTTGGCCTTCTGGTGGCAGAGGCAGCCAGGTAAGGCTAGGTGGGCTGTGATTACTCTGTAAGCCTCACCTCCATGCCAGGGACCCTGCAGCAATCAGCGGATGAAAACATAATAAAGAGATCAAAGGATGTACAGGAACCTGGGATATGAAATAACAGAGTCACAAAAGGCAGTTTGGAGAAAATTGTGATAAAGAGCAGCCTTGGGATAGTAATATTCCATCTGAATCTACCTTCAGTTCAGTTCAGTCCCCCAGTCATGTCCAACTTTTTGCGACCTCATGGACTGCAGCATGCCAGGCCTTCTTGTCCATAACCAACTCCCGGAGTTTATTCAAACTCATGTCCATTGAGTCAGTGATGTCATCCAACCATCTCATCTTCTGTTGTCCCCTTCTCCTCCCGCCTTCAATCTTTCCCAGTATCAGGGTCTTTGCTAATGAGTCGGTTCTTCACATCAGGTGGCCAAAGAATTGGAGTTTCAGCTTCAACATCTGTCCTTCCAAAGAAAATTCAGGACTGATTTCCTTTAGGTTGGACCTCCTTGCAGTCCAAGGGACTCTCATGAGTCTTCCCCAACAGCACAGTTTAATCTACCTTAGTTCATTCTTTTTGCATAATTATAAATAATGATGCAACTAATTATGACCTAAAAGTCCAAACCAAAACTTTTTACATGTTTGGTGGCCATTCTGCAGGGAACAGGTGGAGCCTTTGTCCAAATCTCAATTTGGGTGTTGAGGATATTCTATACATCAGGAGAATTTTGGGGAAAGATACTGCCAGGCACACCCAGTATGGGTGGACTTAGGCAGAAAGGATGATTTCCCTTTAGATGGTTCAGGGGCAGAACTGGGGAAAAGTTCCCATGTGCAGGAGGTTCACATTTCCCACGTGCCTAAAGGATGAGGTGCAAACCTGGACTTTCTTCTCATCAGTTTGTCCAAACATGGGCAAAAGGGGAAAGTTACAGAGGAGCCTGGGCTTCCTTGATAGCTCAGTTGTAAATAGTCAGTCTGCAATACAGGAGACCCCAGTTTGATTCCTGGATCGGGAAGATCCACTGGAGAAGGAACAGGCTACCCACTCCAGTATTGTGGGGCTTCCCTTGTGGCGCAGCTGGTAAAGAATCTGCCTGCAATGAGGGCGACCTGGGTTGGATCCCTGGGTTGGGAAGGTTCCCTGGAGAAGGGAAAGGCCACCCACTCCAGTGTTCTGGCTTGGAGAATTCCATGGACTGGAAGGTCCATGGAGTGGCAGAGAGTCAGACAACTGAGTGATTTTCGCTTTCGTTTTCACTTTCATGGTGGGGCCCAGAAGGAAGCAATCGATCACACATTGATGATGGAGGTGAAATCTTTACCACATTAAAGCTAGTTAGGAATCAGGCAGGAGACAGAAAGGGCAGCCCACTCCAGCATCCTTGCCTGGAGTATCCCATGGACAGAGGAGTCTCGTGGGCTCCAGACCACAGAGTTGCAAAGAGTCGGACACTACTGAGCACACAGGACTCCATACGGTTGTTGTTGTGCAGTCACACAGTCGTGTCTGCCTCTTTGCAGCCCCATGGATTGTTGCCCACCAGGCTCCTCTGTCCATGGGATTCTCCAGGCAAAAATACCGGAGTGAGTTGCCATTTCCTAGTCAAGGGGATCTTCCCAACTCAGGAACTGATCCTTCATCTCCTATGCCTCCTGCATTGGCAGGCAGATTCTTTACCACTAGCACTGCCTCAAGTTCGGTATGCTGTGCTGAAAAATTATAAAATGATACACCCCATAATAATGATGCTCTTATGTCGGGAGAGGTCTCCTCTGTGGGAGTGTTAGGAGAAACACAAAGTGTTAGGAGCAAGCAAAACAAAAAGACCCAGTTAGAAGTTGTTCTTTTACTGGCTCTGCATGCGTGCGTGTGTGCGTGTGTGTGCGTGTGCGTGCTCAGTTGTGCAAGACTCTGCTACCCCATCTTTCCAGGGAATTTTCCCAGCAAAAATCACTGGCTCTGCGACCCTAGTTAAATAATTATTCCATTTGTCTTATTAACCTCAGTTTCCCCAAATGTAAAATGTTGATGATAAATGTACACAAGTCACAAAGCTGAACGGACTCTCTAGGTGGGTATACATAAGGTATTTCATGCTTGGCACATTTTAGCACTTCATGTATATTATACAGTATTGCTGTTACTAAAATAATCTTTTAAATACAAAGTCAATGGTCATCTTTAGACGCGTTCAAGGTGTCCCACAAAGAGAAGCGGTTCAAAGCCAATACATAAAGGATTTGGCTGAGAATTCCATTAAATTACAGATTTCATCCCCTTTTAGAAAAATCTTAGAGACAGCCTAGAACTCAGCATATCTCTCTATAAAAATCTAGAAAGGACCTGGGAGTCCTGCCTGGAAAAGGGTGAGTGTCCTTGAGAGAAGGACCTCCTTCTAGCAGCCAGAGCAAGGCTCGCCAGATGGCCAATTTCTATTGTAGACAAGCAGTCACACAGTTTTATTGGTACAGTGTAATCTTAAAGTAACAAAACATCCCTTTAAAGGCAAGCACTCTGGAGAGGCATATAGAAACCAAACCAGTGATAAGAAACTTCAAATGCTCTATGCCAGTGGGAATATACAAGGAAACATTCCTAAAGTGTGAGCTCTATATAGAACAATGTGGATAGTGTCAGAGTCCTTTCTCGCTGGGGACAGGCACGTTAGGGGCAGGGAGCCCCGGCAGACCCAGGATGACCTCCCCCAGGATGGACCTGGTGAGGAGAGTCCCCGGCCAGATCTCGCTCTCCAGAAGGTGGAGGACACGCCCATGGCTCTGCGCCCAGGTTGTTCTCTGTCCATCTCATCTGGGGTCATAACCCCAGCATCTCACCAAGGAACACGAGTTGGCAGTGGTAGTGAGGGAGGTTTTGTTTCATACATACATAACGAAAGTGATATATTTCACCAACCTTCCCTGGTGGCTAAGAGGATAAAGCGTCTGCCTCTAATGCGGGAGACCTGGATTCGATCCCTGGGTCAGGAAGATCCCCTGGAGAAGGAAATGGCAACCTACTCCAGTATTCTTGCCTGGAGAATCCCATGGACAGAGGAGCCTGGGGGTCTACAGTCCATGGGGTTGCAAAGAGTCGGACACAACGGAGCGACTTAACTAACTTAATGAAAGTGAAAGTGTTACTCACTCCATTGTGTCTGACTCTTGGAGACTTCATCAGACTCCTCAGGCTGTGGGCTTTCCCAGGCAAGAACATTGGAGTGGGTTTCTCTTTCCTTCTCGAGGGGATCTTTGTAACCCAGGGATTGAACCCACATTACAGGCAGATACTTTATTGTCTGAGCTACCATAGCAGAATGTCAAATTATGTGGGAGAGGGAGGGAAGGGGGGAAGGTTTTTCTTTAAAAAATGAAAACAAAGTCCTCTAATAAAAAGAACCAAAAAGAAGTAAGGAACACTAGTTGCTTTGCCCACCTTTCTTATTTGTTATGTACCTAGTAGGAACCGTGACTGTGTATTAAGTGAAAGTGAAGTCGCTCAGTCATCTCTGACTCTTTGCGACCCCATGGACTGTAGCCTATCAGGCTCTTCCGTCCATGGGATTTTCCAGGCAAGAGTCCTGGAGTGGATTTGCCATTTCCTTCTCCAGGGGATGACTGTATATTACTTGGCTCCAAAGAACAACAGGACTCGGCCCTAATGGAGCTTACAATCAAAAAGAAGCATGAATATCTATTACTCAAACACTCAAGTGCCTAAGACCCTTTTGGAAACATGAGGTCTGATCTCACTGTGAAGTGTAACCTTGGAGTCACTTTGCAAAGCCAATTGCCTAAACATCCCTCCACATGTTAAATGCAAAATGTACATTCTGCAGTTCTCATACCCATGTGTTGCTGAACGACAGAATGTTCAGTCGCTAAGTCGTGTCTGACTCTTTGCAGCCCCGTGGACTGTAGCCCACCAGGCTCCTCTGTCCATGGTGTTCTCCAGGCAAGAATACTGGAGTGGGTTGCCATTTCCCCCTCCAGGGGATCTTCCCCACCCTAGAATCGAATCCGCATCCGTTGTGCATCTCTTCCTGCATTGGCAGGCAGGTACTTTACCGCTGAGCCACCTGGGAAGCCCAAATGACTTGTACTATATAATAATAGCAATAATATATAATATATATTTTATTGAAAATGAGTATATATGGTACCACATATATAATAATATCTTGTATTATGTATTTGTGTTATATATGCTAAAGGGCTTCCCTTGTGGCTCAGCTGGTAAAGAATCTGCCTGCAATGCAGAAGACCTGGGTTCGATCCCTGGGTTGGGAAGATCCCCTGGAGAAGGGAAAGGCTACCCACTCCAGTATTCTGGCCTGGAGAATTCCATGGACTGTATAGTCCATGGGGTCGCAAAGAGCCAGACATGACTGACCAACTTTTTCACTTTCACTTTCTTTCATATATTATAAAATCACACAATAACATTATTTACTAATATACCATAAAATTATATCATATATTACCATCATTACTTTATATGGTTAAATAATGTCAATACAAATAGATAATAATACGTAATATATTATATAATTTATTGTTGCATATGTATCAGTTCAGTTCAGTCCTTCAGTCATGTTCAGCTCTTTGCAACCCCATAGACTGCAGCACGCCAGGCCTCCCTGTCCATCACCAACTCCCGGAGTTTAGCCAAACTCATGTCCATCACATCGGTGATGCCATCCAACCATCTCATCCTCTGTCGTCCCCTTCTCCTCCCACCTTCAATCTTTCCTATCGTCAGGGTCTTTTCCGGTCAGTTGGTTCTTTGCATCAGGTGGGCAAAGTATTGGAGTTTCAAATAACTGTATTTTAGATTTGCCAAGTAGTCGAGTGTAAACATTTTAAAAAACATTCATTTAATTATAAATCTCCAGATGCTTCATGTCATTTTGGTTCTTTGGTCTGTGATGCAAAAAATTCACTTGGGAACTTCTCATGTAATTATTTGAAAAATAACATGAGGTGATATGAATGAACAAGATTTGAAGGTCAGACCAGGGTATGTAGTTATTGCTAACAATTTGGAGAATTAAGAGGTTATAAAATTGTTAAGTTACTGAAACAAATTTTTGTCTTTACCATCTCTAAGGTAAAAGTTTTGCTAAATTGTTGGGGGAGTAGATTTGTTTTTAACTTAAATGAAGTTATATTTTTTTGGTATATATATATATATATATATATATATAGTGTGTGTGTGTGTATATATAT
>SJYQ01003532.1:335916-363076 GCA_006410935.1 Redunca redunca
TGTAACATTTCTTAAATGTTTATTTTCATTATAATTCCCCTAAGGAATTTTTAGACACATTTCCTCTAATTGACCTTATGAAATCTTAATCCCACAGATATACTTTATAGATATTCTTTATTCCATGTATATATGTATTTTATATACGAGAGTAAGACTTTTTTCTCCCTTCACAACATAATTTTCAACCCCTTCAGGAAAACCTTCATTTTTCATATTGACTAAAATTCAGTTATTTTTAATTATATGTTTCATAATTATGACAAGGGCCTCTCTTATAGCCTTTAAGATATATTAGTAATTTACATTTTCTCTTTAAAATCTTTTTCTATTATTCTTTCCTCTTTCAAGTATTAAGGTATTAGATTAATAATATCTGGGATAACTTTTCTTACCTTTAAGAAATAATAGTGAACTACATTATCCAGGCAATTTCTAATTTTTTTTTTTAAATAGCCCATTACAAAAGCAGACACCACAGTCCTAATGCTATCTTTGCTTCTTCTGGAAAGTCCAAATAAGTTCCCTACAAGGCGATATATATCTCACCGAATGTTCAGAATTTCTTGAAAATCATCTTTGAGCTACTTGACAGCTTGTCTCTTCATGTGAAAGAGTTTTCATTCTAGAACCATAAAATCAGACTACTGTACTCAAGATAATAGACTTATATTTCTCTTTTGCTAGGGGAGATGGAAATGCTTATAGCCATTTTCCCACTAGCTACTAAATGTCCACCAGTCATATCACAAATCCAGTCAATTTACTATGCCAATCTGTTGCTGATAGGTGCAGCAAACTAAATTTAGGAGTGGGAATAATTTGTCTTTCTGGCTTTTATGCTTCCTGGAGGCTTCTACTGTGACTTGTAACCCACTCAGGCAAGAAAATCCCTAACTGGGCAGCTTTCTCTAGATTTTTCTATTAATGTTCCCAAACTGGGGGGCTCATTTATTTATTTATATCTATTTGTGTATTTGGCTTGGCCAAAAAGTTTGATTGAGTTTTTCCATAACATCTTACAGAAAAACCAAAATGCTCTTTTTAGCCAACCCAGTAAGTGTGATTTTGCACAACAACCCATGAATAGTACAATAGTGCCTTGATGTTAACATCCAATTCCTATTGTCCATGAGTTGGTCCAAAAAAAAAAACAAAGAAACCAAAAACCAGCAGCAATAAAAGCTAAAGCAAATCCTACTGAATTTGTCTTTGAACATCCAGATTCTATGGGCGCTTTCTAGTTCAGAAAACATGGTGTTTTAATCAAGTGCCTTTAGAAAGACAGAACCTGAAACAAAGAGCACGTGTACCTATGTGTTAGTCGCTCAGCTTTGTCCGACTCTGTAGCCCGCCAGGCTCCTCTGTCCATGGGATTCTCCAGGCAAGAATACTGGAGTGAGTTGCCATTTCCTTCTTCAGGGGATCATCCTGACCCAGAGAGTGAACCTGGGCCTCCTGCTTTGCAGGCAGATTATCTGCGGTCTGAGCCGCCTCCAGGGCTGCTGTTTTGGAAGGCAGAAGAGCAGGAAACACGGGCGGCAGTGTGAGGCTGCGCTGCAGATTGAGCGTGCTTCGCAGGAAGCCACAAAGGACGAGCAGCCTGCCCCACAGGGGTGCTCACTTGGCAGGCAGTACCCCTCTGGGTGTGGGCTCTGTGCCCACCTCTCTTCCATTTCCATCAGTTAACATTTACCTCGTGGGGAGATTAACCCTGAGCGTTTCTGGATTGAGACATCTTTCTTAGTGGACACTCAAGCTAGATACATCTTATCCAACACCTAAGTGTGTGACCTAGAAAATGAAAGAATCTGCAGCAGCATGAGAAGGATACTTTGGCCACCTGATGCGAAGAGCTGACTCACTGGAAAAGACCCTGGTGCCTGGAAAGACTGAAGGCCGGAGGAGAAGGGGACAACAGAGGATGAGAGGGCTGGATGGCATCACCGATTTGGTGGACATGAGCTTGAGCAAGCTCCAGGAGATGGTGAATGATAGGGAGGCCTGGCATGCTGCAGTCCATGAGGTTGCAGAGAGTCAGACACGACTGAGCGACTGAACCGAACTGAGCTGAAAAGGACCCAGGTTTGTGTCCCATCCCCAATAACCAACCAATGGCTGCTTCTCAGGACCGGCAGGACTGGCTGCGTCTGTGCTCACTCAGAGTTCCAATTTTAACAGGAGACTTTAATTGCATCCAGTCAATAAAGCCCAGGGAGGCTTTGCCATCTTCCCAAGTGTTCACCAAAATTCCTGCCACCTGGTAGCTTCTCTCAGTGGTCTTGACTTTCTCTTATTCTCTGAGATTTTTCTAGTCTTTGAGCAGTTCAGGATCAGAGACTGTATCTTGTCCCCCGTCCTCCACTGCACACTCTAGGAAGCATACGCAGAGCTCATTGAGTAAATGAGGGAATGGGGGAGTAAACAGCATTCTTTCCTGTCTCTCTACTCTGTTGCCCCCACCCTCCGTCACATTACAGTGGCTAGTCTTGTACCTCATTACTTTATTTTTTATTTTTTTTTTAATTTTTATTTTAACTTTAGTTTACTTTACATTACTGTATTGGTTTTGCCAAACATTGACATGAATTCACCACGAGTGTACAAGCGTTCCCAAACATGAATCCCCTCCCCCCTCCCACCCCATGCCCTCCCTCTGGATCCTCTCCTTGCACCAGTCCCAAGCATCCTGCATTCTGCATCTGATATCAACTGGCGATTCGTTTCTTACTTGATAGTATACATGTTGCAATGCCATTCTCCCATCTCATCCCACCCTCTCCCTCTCTCAACCTCATTACTTTAAATCTTCCCCTGAAGTGGAAGTGAAAGTGTTAGCCACTCAGCTGTGCCTCGGTCTCTGCAACCCCATGGACTGTAGCCTGCCAGGCTCCTCTGTCCATGGAATTTTCCAGGCAAGAATACTGGAGGAGGTTGCCATTCCCTTCTCCAGGGGATCATCCCAACCCAGGCATCCCTGGGTCTTTTGAATTGCAGATGGATTCTTTACTGTCTGAGCCACCAGGAAAGCCTACTTTAAATATTCACTTAAACCTATGCCAAATAGGATTCCTCATCATGGAGAGCTGTAGACATCATGATATTCACAATGGCATTAAACAAAGTCTCTGGATGCAGTCTGCTGCTTATTGTTAGGAATAATGATGGCTATTGTCTATTACCTGCTTATTATAATCCAAGCATTGTGTTAAGTGCTTCACATGACTGGTCCAAACTATTTCTCAAAGTGACCTTGTGAGACAGGTATTTGTTTTCCATGTGAGCAAAGAGGCTAAATGATGTGAAATGACTTAACTTGTTCAGTAATCATAATCTATGTACCATGTAAATGTGAGGTGTTATATGAACCCAGGTATGGCTGACTCAAAACTTGTTATGAGAATCACTCCTCTGTACTATTAATAGCTGGCATGTAGCATAAAAATGTAGCATAATTTTACAGCAATGATCTCAACCCGGGGCAGTGCTGCTCCTGCAGGGGACAGGTGTCAACGCCTGGAGACATTTCTGGTTGTCACAACTGATGTCTGTGTGGGGTTGCTGCTGGCATGTGGCACATTAAAACCATACACACTGCTGAACACCCTACAATGTCCAGGGCAGCCCCATCAGGAGAATTATCTAGCCCCACCTGTCAACAGGGCTGAGGTCTATAAACCCTGATCAACAAGAGAATGCAGGCAAATAATCCAAACTCAAGAATAGATGCAACTTAAAGATCATCGGAACCTGTTTTAAAATTGATACACAAGTTTTCCTGGTGGCTTAGCTAGCAAACAATCTGCCTGGAATGCAGGAGATGTGGGGTGGGGAAGATGCCCTGCAGAAGGGAATGGCTACCCACCCAAATACACTCGCCTGGAAAATTCCATGGACAGAGAACTTGGCAGGCTACAGTTCATGGGATTGCAAAGAACTGGACACAGCTGTGTGACTAACGCATGCATGTGCAAGTTCAGAGTCTAAAAACTGTCTGCTGTAAATGGTCCTTGCATGTTGACTATCTTGAGGACAAAATTCATTTTCATTGTTGTCATCTCTTTTTTGGGCCCATGCTGCTTTTTCTGTTTTATAAACCTGAATTTACTTTTGTTCTCTAAATACACATGATACACGCTGCATCTTTGCCTGGGTTGTTAGATCAGCTAACAGTGATTTGTTGGCCATCAACTACAAAATCAGCACACTAGCTGTGTGATGGCAACTCAGCAACACAGGGATGCTGCAGACCTTGGCAGCATCTGGAGAGGCTGGCCCTGCACAACGGGGAGGGTGCGGGTAGTCAGAGGATGTGGCGTTCCAGCAGAGGGACGTGTAACCAGGGACGATCCCAGAGTAAGTGAGGTTGCAGAGTCTGCAGGACATCGAAGGAGCATCCAGGGTCAACAGACGGGATGCCGTGAGGTCGAATGAAGCCAAGGGGAGGTTTGAACCAAATTACAGATGTTCTTGCAAATCACACTTAAGAATTCATGTCGGGCCCCATGCACACTAACAGCCCCCATACTTCTTGTCTCACTGGCAGCAGGCCCCCGGGAAGCATGAGTTTCTGACTATGGAAAGTCTCCCCGTTGGAACTCTGATTTGAGATGCACAGAAAGGGGATGTAGCTTCTCCAACCCCCAGGGCGTTGCAGCTCAGCCCCTCTCCCTTAGAATATGGAAGCCTGTTTAATATTAGGATGTCCTAGTTCATTACAGAAGAGAAACAGAGAGATGTCTCTTCACACTTAAAGTAAATAACATAATCCTTAGTCCTTACTTCTGGCCTGCAGTTCCAGAAAATTTCTGGAATGTGAAATTCCACTTTCCACAAGCTTAGGGGAGGTGTTAACTTTCTAATACTTTCTCCTAACTTTCCAACTAATCAACTTTCTAACACCCTTGACTCTTTCGGTCACTCTTTCGTCAGAAGCCCTGCTAAGCCTTTCTGGGAGATGGAGTCCCCTTCTCAAGAGCAGGAGCAAAGATCACAAGCCCACTCCCACTCCACATCATGCAATGTGCACCCTTTGCTGTCCCCATCCATCCTGCCGCTTGCTAAGTCACTTCAGACGTGTCTGACTGTTTGCGACCCCATGGACTGTAGCCCACCAGGCTCCTCTGTCCATGGGATTCTCCAGGCAAGAATACTGGAGTCTGTTGTTATTTCCTCCTCTGGGGGATCTTTCCAACCTAACGATCAAACCCGTGTCTCTTACGTCTCCAACACCGGCAGGCAGGTTCTTTACCACTAGAGTCACCTGGGGAGCCCATCCATCTCTGAGGCTCACTCCTGACAACCTCCAGACCAAAGGAAGCCCCGTCTGCAGACAGCCTGACCCCAAGAGAAGTGAATACCTTTTGGATACCTCCTAGCCAGGGAAGGAATAAAGAATATTTGCATTAGACTAATATATCCTCATCACCTATTTTTTTTAATTTATTTTTTTATTGAAGAATAATTGCTTTACAGAATTTTGTTTTTTTCTGTCGATCCTCAGCATGAATCTGCCAGAGGTATACATATATCCCCTCCCTTTTGAACTTCCCTCCCATGTCCCTCTGCATCCCACTTCTCTAGGTTGATACAGAACCCCTGTTTGAGTTTCCTGATCACCGATCATAAGCCAGGCTCTGAGTTGATCCCACAGACTTGTGTTAATCCATGTAATGCTCTCAGCAGCTCAGTAAATGTGAGTTTCTAGTACTGTCATTATTTAAAAATGGTCTTACCCAAAAAGTTCGGCCCACATAAAAACCTGCACGTGAATGTTTGTAGCAGCTTTGTGATGAATTATTGCTAAGAATTAGAAACAGCCAAGGTGTCCTTCAGTAGGCGAAAGGATACAAAAACTTTGTAGTCTAGACAATGGAATGTTTTTTCAGTGCTAAAAATAGATAAGCAACCAAGTCATGAAAAGATCTTAAATGCTTTTTTCTCATGGAGGAATCTTGAATGCATATTATCAGTACTAAGTAAAAGAAGCCAGTCTGAAAAGAGTATATACAGTGTGATTCCAATATGTGGTATTCTGAAAACAGAGCAGCTTTGGAGACAGGAAAAATGACAGTGGTTGTCAGAGGTTGGGGAAGTGGGGGTGACGAACAGATGGAGCACAGAGGATTTTTAGGGCAATGAAAGCACTCTGTATGCTACTACGATGGCAGATACACGTCGTTAAACAGCCAAACCTGTAGAACACACAGCACGGAAAGTAAACCCTGATATCAGTTATGGCCTTTGGGTCATTATATCAATGTGGGTTCATCAGCTGTAACCAATACACCACTCCAGCAGGGCTCTTGATCATGGCAGAGTCTGTGCACATGTGGGAGCAGCAGATCGAGGGAAACTCTTGTCCCTTCTGCTCAAATTTGCAATGAATCTAAAGCTGCTCTACAAATGTTTTTAAGCTAAAAGAAAAAAATAGCTGGTGTTGAAAAGCAGTCAATAAAAATTGTCTTAGAAGTATTAATTGGAAACTAAATGGAAACATTTGTCCTCAAAATGTATCTTAATGTTGTTCTGGTTTTGTTCAGAATCTCTATGCAATGCACAATAGTTAGCAATGTAATACCTATAAGGTGTTTGGGTTTTTTTTTTTTGTCTCTAGAAATCTACAGAGAATTTTACAATTCCACAGCAATATGCTTTATATTAATAGCATTGGTTGAGCAGCTCATTTCCCTCCTATCTCCGAATTTTTTTTTTTTAATCTGCTAGTTTCCTAGGGTTTTGGAGATTTGGGGATTCGCTTTGTGAGGGTTCTCTCAAGTGCCTTGAGAGACATTAAGTTCAAGATAATTTCCTTTACTTCCAAGAATATGTTTAAAAAAACCACTCTCATGTTTGTGACAGTTTAATCAATGATTTGAATCAATGGCAGCATGCTTCCTACTGTGTCATGTGTGGAGAGGATAGATTCCCAAACAGTAGTAAAAACATTAATAAACACATGATAACTCATCCTTCATATGTCAATTTCATACAAGAGATGAGATAATTTGGTCCAAGGGACTGTCGGCCTTAGCCATCACTGTTCCTAAGCTTGGGTTCTTCTTGGATCATTCCAATGGCATCTTTCTGTCGCAAAGATTCAGAGGACCACTCAAGTATCCAGGGAAGTTCCCCAAGAGTGAGAGTGATTCTCCATGCTGGGGGATGGATAGGTCTACCTGTATTTCTTCTTTGTGACTTCATCTTTTCCCCAAATTATCAGATGGCTTCAGTGTTTTGAAAACGGTTTATTCCCCCTCTTTACATGTCATAGTTTCTTTCCTTCATTTGCCTTTTAAAAAATGATCAGTCTGACAGTTTGTCCATTCTAAGTTTGGTTTTCAGGTTGATCCATTTTAAGATGCGAATAATGGTGTTTCTTATTTGGAAGGCAATCCTTTTTTTTTTTTTTCCATTTTCTCCCAACTTTCTGAGCATTTTTCTAATCTTTTTCTCATTTCATGTGAGCTTTTATCCAGAGAAAGATGGCTAAGGGATCTTTCATTGGTAGCCTTCTTTTACTCCTGTTTGGATGTGAATTGAGATAAGAGGATACAGATTTGGGGTTAATATATTATAACAAGATAAGATTCTTGAGAGTCCCTTGACCAGGAAGAGATCAAACCAGCCAACCCTAAAGGAGATCAACCATGAATGTTCACTGCAAGGACTGATGCTGAAGCTGAAGCTCCAATACTTTGGCCACCTGATAGGAAGAGCTGACTCACTGGAAAAGACCCTGATGCTGGGAAAGACTGAAGACGGGAGGAGAAGGGGGTGGCAGAGAGTGAGATGGTTGGATGGCATCACCGACTCAATGGACATGAGTCTGAGCAAAGTCTGGGAGATAGTGAAGGACAGAGAAGCCTGGTGTGCTGCAGTTCATGGGGTCGCAGAGTCAGACACAACTTAGCAACCAAACAAGGAACAACAGCAGAGGTAAAGTCTCAACCGCCCAGCGGGTGAGACGAACCCATGAAGCGGCCTACGGAACAGCTGCAACAGAGGTTTGGGATGCTCAGGGCAAATAGCAGAGGGGACTGCGTTGGTCTGGGGGGGTCAGAGGAACTTCCCTTTGGGGTGACTTTTACCAGAGGAACTAGGATGGGGCAATAGGGGCAGGGAGGTCCCCAGCAGTGGATCTTGGCTGCCCACAGGATGGGGGCATGGGCTTAGAGGGAAGAAAACAGGAAGGGAGGAGCTGATCCAAATGAATCTTCCCAGGGTTTGGCCTTGGGCTGATCCAGTTGGTGGTGGTGGGCTGGGGCTCTGCAGGGCACCATGGAGTGGCCCCCTTAAGGGCCAAAGAGTAGTCCTTCTGACCCTGAGCCTGTCAGTCATTGTCTGTGGGCCTCCTGGGGGTGGGGCTTCCATCACCCATGCGCAGGAAATTCTCCAAGCTTGAAGGCCTTGGACTTAGAAGCCTGCAGGCACTCTCTTCATATTTTGGATATTAAATACCTAGATACTTATCTGCCATTAGTATGAAAATATTTCCTCCCAGGCTCTTAGATTTAGAATGTCATCTCTTGTCATACAAATGATTTCAATTTTCATCTTGCACAATGTGTCAGCCTTTACTTTTATTGTTCCTGGGCTTTGTGACCTGCTTAGAAATGCTTTTCCTTGCCAAAAGATTGTTAAAAAATATTTTCTCATTTCTTTGAGAATTAACACACCCATTCTGTCTTAAGCTCTTTGTTTGTACTTGGAGTTTATTTTTGTGTCTTGTGAAGTTAGGCCCTAACTTCATTGTTTCCCAGATGTGTAGGTGATCATATGGTACCATTTATTGAATTATTTGCTATCTACTGTTTTTTATTTGTTTAGATTTTTTTTTGAATTGGACTATTTTTAAAGTCTTCATTGAATTTAGTATAATATTGCTTCTGCTTATGTGTTGGTATTTTGGCCAAGAGTCACGTGGGATCTTACCTCCCTACATGACCAGGGATTGAACCCACATCCGCTGCATTGGAAGGGAAAGTCTTCACTTGCCTGGACCACAGGCAAATCTCTGTTGTCTACTGGTTTTAAATGCGGCCTTTATTCTACAGTAAATGCTTTCCATGCATGTGTGTGTATAATATATGCATTGTTGTTTAGTCTCTGTCGTGTCTGGCTCTTTTGTGATTCCCATGGACTGAAGCCCTCCGGCTTCTCTGTCCATAGGATTTTCCAGACAGGAACACTGGAGTGGGTTTCCATGTCCTCCTCCAGGGGATCTTCCTGACCTAGGGATCGAACCTGTGTCTACTGCATGGGCAGGCAGATTCTTCACCACTGAACCACCAGGGAAGCCCCATAATACATGAGTACAATGCATAGGTTATCTATATATATATGTCTGTTCTGGACTCTTCTCTTTCATGGGCTCATTTGTCCATTCTGGTGCCAATAGCACGTATTTTTATCACTGCCATTTTACAGGTTGCTTTTTTTTTTTTAGGAGGCAAATTCTTCATTGCTGTTCTTTTCAACATGACTTTGCTTTTGGGGTGCAGTTTTTCTCTGTCACAGTCCTGTGTATCACTGCTTTCTTGCCTGGGGTTCATTGCTCTCTTTACCCTCCCTAACTGAAAGCTGTGGGTTCCATTCAGCCGTCTCCGCCTCCCCTCCACCACGCAGGTCCTGTCCCTCAGCACAAAGCGCAGTTGCTGCTGCTGTTGTTGTTGTTCAGTTGCCAAGCTGCATCCGCCTCTTCACGAATCTGTGGATTGGAGCACGCTAGACTCCTCTGTCCATCACTATCTCCCGGAGTGTGCTCAAGTTCAGGCCAATGAGTCAGTGATGCCATCCAACCACCTCATCCTCTGCCGCCCCCTTCTGTTTTTGTCTTCAGTCTTTCCCAGCATCACTGTCTTTTCCAAAGAGTTAGCTCTTCCCATTCACTGGCCAAAGTATTGGAGCTTCAGCTTCAGCATTGGCCCTTACAATGAAGATCCAAGGTTGATTTCCTTTAGGATGGACTGGTTTGAACTCCTTGTTGTCCAAGGGACTCTCAAGAGTCTTCTCCAGCACCACGATTTGAAAACATCAATTATTCAGTGCTCAGCCTTCTTTATGATCCAACTCTCACATCCATACCTGACTACTAGAAAAACCACAGCTTTGACAGAGCTCCAGACCTAAGATTAATTGATGTCACGGATTGAGGCCCAGGAATTGGCACAAGCACGTGCCCTTGTGCAGGCCAAGCCTGGATGACAGACTCCCAGGGAGCTCCAGGGACAGAAGTTCTGTGTCTTTAGGAGAAAGAAACTCACTCCCATGAGAAGTGTTCCTTCCTGCACTAGACCACCATTGCTTTCTGCTATGGAGCTGGTACAGCAACAGGAATTTTGCACTCAGGGGAGCCAAGATGGAGATGAAGACAACAGACAGAAGGAAATATGGCCCAGCAACCCAAAGCATCAAGCACCCTAATCTACTGAAATAAAGTAGTCTAAAGCAGTTTCATCACTGGACTTCCCAGGTACATGATCAAAGGAGTAACCCTTTCCCCTAAACAACTTTGGGTGGCCTGTTACTCAAATGCCAAAACACGTTACCATAAGGACAGACCCATTGCAAAAGTAGAGGCTCAGATTCCATGGAAGTTCCCTTTGGGATTTTGATTAACCTGGCATCAAATTTATAGATGAGTTTGGAGAGAAGTTCCATGTTTACAGTGATAGTTTCTATCAAGACACAAACGTTTTCTATCTATGAAAAGGATTTAGCTCCATGTTTTCATGATTTACGGTCTAGGCGCCTATTGTTTGGGTGATCTCATTCAAACCCATTTGTATGTGGATGGTTTCTAAATTTTTATCTCTAGTTTCCACCTTGTTGTCTGAATTTTGGCTCATAAATCTAACAGGCAACTTATGACCTCAGCCTGGGTATTTAATAGGCATTTTAAACTTAGCCTGTATAAAAATCCTTTGATTTCCTTTTGAAAAGCTGTTATTGTTCATCTCAGTAAATATCAGCTCCATTATCTTGACACCCCACATTTGCCCCACCACTAGGTTTGTTGGCTGCATCTTCATGACATGTTCCAAACAGGATCATATTTTACCATCTTCATTTCTCTCACCTGAATCCACTTCTTTGCTTCTACTCTTATCCCTGCAAAACCTAGAATGATTCTTCTATTTTTTAAATTTATTTTGTATTGGAGTATAGCTGATTAACAATGCCGTGAGTTTCCATTGGACAGTGAAGGGACTCAGTCACACATATACATGTATCCATTCTCTCCCAAGCTCCCCTCCCATCCAGGCTGCCACGTAACATTGAGCAGGTTCCCTGTGCTTTACAGTAGGGCCTTGTTGGCAATCCATTTAAAATACAGCAGTGTGTCCATGTCCATCCCAAACTCCCTAACTGTCCCTTCCCCACCAGCAACCGTAAGTTCATTCTCTATGTCTGCCAATCTGTTTGTGTTTTGTAAATAATTATTTGTTTCATTTCTTTTGATTCCACAAATAAGTGGTGTCATGAAATATTTCTCCTTCTCTCCCTGACTTACTTCACTCAGTGTGACACCCTCTAGGTCCATTTATTTTGTTGCAAGTGGCATTATTTCTTTCATTTTAGTGGCTGAGTAATATAGAATGATCCTTTTAAATCAGATAATGTCACTCCATGGGAAATCAACCTGCCCATGAATTTCCATCACATTGGAAATAAAATCTAAAGTCTCTTCCTTGGATGAATGAATCCCTCAAGATTTGTCTCCTGGCTTCACAAGGCAGCCTCCTGCCCTGGGGCTCTTTTCCTCATGGCCTGAACCACGCTGACCTTCGCCTTGTTCTCCCAACACCGCAGACACGTGTTGGCTCCTCCTTAGATGGCCCAGAGCAGCCATGAGGCTCAGAACCAGAGCCCCGGGATGAAGCGATGAGCCTTCTCCCACAGACTCTGGCACTGTGAGTCTTGTAAATGTAGCTGCTAATGACATTTTAATTAAAATTTAAAATAAAATCAAGTTCAATTAAAATAAAAATCTATCCAAGAATTAAAAAATGAAATAATGAGGAGAAATTCACACTGCATTGGGAAATGGGGGCTTTGTGATTCAAGTGCCTGTGGAAGCACCTTTCTCTGCTCCCGTATCACACTTCATCCCACCCAAGCATTCACACTTGTTTGCCTGCCACAGGGACCAATTGACTAGTTGAAGTGAAGAAGGAAACAGACAGAACATGCTCCATCTTGGGCCGGACTGTGGACTGTGAGCTGTATGCCCAGGATCTATGGAAACGACATACCAGCTGGAAAACTAGGGCCCCCGGATGGAAGAGCCCCAGGGTTCATACCTAGACTCTCTGCCTAAGAGAATACCCTAATTATCTGTGTAACCCAATAGAATCATGAATTCTGTTATGCTTATTGGGTTATGAACACAGGCTTATTGATAATTGTCCACTCTTAACTACCTAGGATTTAAAGCATATGAATTATGGGTTAACTTTGATTGTATCTTTCTTTTCCTTTGTTCAGACTAGTTTCAGTGAATTTGGGGAGGTGTGTTTGGGCAAACGTTATAGGGTTTATAAGGTTTTCACAGAAACTGGTCGGGGTCCTTGGCTAAGAGGAGACTCTGCCTGCCTTGGGCCCACCGGTATAATAAACTGCACTCCACTCTCTGCATTGTCCTTCTGAGTGAGTTTGTTTCCCTGCATGGCTACAACAGATGCCTTCAAACTGTGGTGCTGGAGAAGACCCTTAAAAGTCCCTTGTACAGCACGGAGATCAAGCCAGTCCATCTTAAAGGAAATCAACCCTGAATATTCCCTGGAAGGACTGATGCTGAAACTGAGGCTCCAGCATTTTGGTCATCTGATGTGAACAGATGGCTCATTAAAGTCCCAGATGGGGAAGATTGAGGGCAGAAGGAGAAGATGGTGTCAGAGGATGAGATAGCTGGATGGCATCACCGATATAATGAACATGATCTTGGGCAGTCTCTGGGAGGGACAGGAAGGCCTGGAATGCTGCAGTCTATGGGGTCACAAAGAGTCAGACACGGCTGGGTGATTGAACAACAATAACAACTCCTACATGCAAACGAGTTTCCTTCCAAGAGCTTGTTGCTTCCGAGAGCACCAACTCATTTGCTAAGTCCAGTGGTGTTAGCCTAGGTACCCGACTAACACAATCAGCTTTATAGTTGTGGTTTAGTCACTTGGTTGTGCTCAACGCTTTGTGACCCCGGTGAAAAGTGTTGGACACGAATGACTTAGCGACTAAACAAAGCTAAAACAGTATAGCCCATTGTGTTAGTTGGGTCCCTAGGCTAACTTCGGCTATAGAGTACTGTATTGTACTAGGTGAATAACGCTTTCCAAAGATAATGCATAAAAGACAAACACAAAAAACTAAGAAAGCATTTTTGATCTTACAGTGTGGTACCTTGGAAAGTACAGTGGTACTGTACCACAGCTGGAACACAGGGGCTGGCATTGGGTGGATAGGCACAAAGAGTTACTAGAGGAGGTGGGAGAGAAGGTGGGAGAGGGTCGAGCTGAAGTGTCTGCAGCAACAGGAGATGCAGGGCCCCTGCAACGTCACGCATGCCTGACGCTGACGGACCTCACGATTGCACCTTTGAAAGTTCACAACGTGAAGGTTTGTTTCAGGATGTAGGGGGCTTACTGTAGTTAATTCTTGGTGGGATTTTGACTTTTTTTTTCCTGTCTGCAATACATTTTGTTCTGAACATGTCATCATAAACTTCAAAACTGACTGACGTATTCCTCTTCCACGATGTATTTTATTTTATTTTTTTACCACTAGGCTCTTGCCTGTGGTTTGGATTTTTATAACTTAAACACTGTCCATAAAATCCTTTGTGGTTTTTTTAACCTCTCCAGACATTAAACCACACTCCCCTGCTCTCGTGTTGGACCATTAGAGTGTTCCTGGGTATTCTGGGCCCTTATCTGTTGCTCTGTGTTCCCCGAGGAAGAATTCAATCACTTGGTATTTAGAACGTCAAGTGCATTGGAGAAGCATTGATTCTGTTTGCATTAAATGTCCTGTTCTGTTTTCCTTTTTATGTTCTAATTATATGTGCTCTTTTAATGATGCTTGTAACTTTTAAAAAGGTGTGTGACACATTATATGAAGCCAACCATGTGGGTTTAGTATCTTTTCCTTCCCAATTAGGAGCAGATGACTGCTCTGCAAATAGTGAGGCGGCAGTAATGCGTTTTAAAAACGTTCTCACCCACTCCCAGCTCTGCCACAAAATATGTACATATTCATTTAGAGTTAGTACCAACTGAAATGGGTTCTCTTTTTCTTTGTTGTTTTCCTGTATATGTGTCTACATGCACAAATGTTCACATTATATTAGGACTTTCAAAACATAGAGGTGTAAAAAAGAATAGAAAAATCTTGCATCATCCTGCCGTCAAAATACAATCACTGTATTATGTCCTGTACTGATGACAAGCTAATTTTTAATAAACTTCCCATCATGTTGTCAATCCTAAAGGAAATCAACCCTGAATATTCATTGGAAGGACTGATAATTAAAACTGAAGCTTCAGTACTTTTGGCCACCTGATGCAAAGAGCCATTGGAAAAGACTCTGAGGCCGGAAAAGCTCGAGGGCAGGAGAAGCAGGTGGCAGAGGATGAAATGGTTGAATGGGATCACTGACTCGATGGACGCGAGTTTAAGCAAACTCTGGGAGACATGAAGGATAGAGGAGCCTGTTTTGCCTGCTGCAGTCCATAGGGTCACAAAGAGTCGGACATGACTTAGTGACCGAAAAACAATAGCAACAAACAGTTGTGGTATAATATTGCCTGTTTTACCATACTTTCATCAACTTGGGAAATTTTGTTAAAAATAAAATTAATTGATAAACAGGGGAGGAGGAGAGGGTGGGATGTATGGAGAGAGTAACATGGAAACATACATTACCAAATGTGAAATAGATAGCGAATGGGAACTTGCAGTATGACTCAAAGAACTCAAACAGGGGCTCTGTAACAATCTATAGGGGTGGGATGGGGAGGAAGGTGGGAGGGAGGGGACCCATGTACACCTATGGCTGATTCATGTTGATATTTGGCAGAAAACAACAAAATTCTGTAAAGCAATTATCCTTCAATTAAAAGAAAAAAAATAAACTAATTGATAAACCTATACTTCTTTGTTCAAATTAGAAATACATTTTTAGAGTTAATCACTTTCACATATATATACATATGTTTCCAATTTACTGCTCAGATTCATGTCCGCTGAATTGGTGATGCTATCTGACCATCTCATCCTCTGCCCCCCACTTCTCCTTTTGCCCTCAATCTTTCCCAGCATCAGTCTTTTCCAATGAGTAAGCTCTTTGCATCACATGGCCAAAGTATTGGAGCTTCAGCTTCAGCATCAGTCCTTTTAATGAATATTTGAAGGTCAATTTCCTTTAGGATTGACTGGTTTGATCTCCTTGAAATCCAAGGAACTCTCAAGAGTCTTCTCCAACACCACAGTTCAAAAGCATCAATTCTTTGGCATTCAGCCTTCTTTATGGTCCAACTCTCACATCCATACATGACCACTGGAAAAACCACAGCGTTGACGACAAGCACCTTTGTCAGCAAAGTGATGTCTCTGCTTTTTAATATGCTGTCTAGGTTGGTCATAACTTTCCTTCCAAGGAACTAGTGTCTTTTAATTTCATGACTATAGTCACATTCTGCAGTGATTTTGAAGCCCAAGAACATAAAATTTGTCTCTGCTTCTGCTTTTTCTCCTTCTCTTTGCCATGAAATGATGGGACTGGATGCCATGATCTTAGTAAACTTAAAGAAACTTATATCGTATTTTAAAACCATTGTTTCCTAAACCCAGTACTAATAGATCTGGATAGCAGTTAGTCTAAGGAATGCTATTTTCTTCTTTTATTGCTTTTGTAATTCTCAAGATTAACCTTTGAATTCCTAAATTTCTTCTTGCCATTGTATTATGATTTTGCTTAAAAATTCATCAAAAATGTTCTCCACATTGTTATGTCAGTTTCCATTTTTGGTGCTTAGCTGTTGGAGATATCTTCTATTGCAAAGAACCCACTCAGTAATGGACTCAAACCACTTGCCGCATACTTGCAACAGTTGCATTTTGTCTAGGAAAAAGCTTTGATAATTTAGTATAGGTTTTTTGCTTTTTCCAGATATTGGTACTTGAGTTATGCAGTCTGAGTCTTTTTTAACTTTCCATTTAATATGTTTTAAAAAATGAACTTTAACCAACACAACACTAGTTATCCTCCAATTAAAAATTCTTTAAAAAATGAACTTGATCTCTGTAAACAAGTCAGTTTGATAGGCTCTTTTTTTGTTTGTTTGTTTTCTGATAAAATCAAGTCAATGTGAACTGCTTCAACCATAATTATCACAGTGTTCTCTTCTTTGCTTTATACTAAATGCTAGAAAAGGAATTAACCAGCCAAGTATCGCTCATTCAGAAGATAAAGGCTTGTAAGCCCATAAGCACGATATTAATTTTCATTACGAGGCCTTATGAATATGTACTTGAAGGTTGAAACCAGCACCGCATGTCCTGAAAAGTGTGGATATCTTTTGTCTCTAAAGCGCATGGCGGATCTCCCTGGGGGTCCAGTGGCTGAGCCTCTGACTGCCAGTGCAGGGGCGCAGGTCTGATCCCTGGTCTGGGAAGACTCCACGTGCCACAGGGCAACTAAGCCTGTGCACCACAGCTCTTGAGCCCACTTGCCGCAAGTACTGAAGCCTGAGTGCCTAGAGCCCGTTCTCTGCAACAAGAGAAGAGACCACAATGAGAAAACCACACAACACAACTAGCGGCTAGCCCCTGCTCACCACAACTAGAAAAAGCCCATGTGCAGCAACTAAGACCCAGCACAGCCAGAAATAAATGAACAAATAAGTAAAACGTTTTAGAAAGATTTTATTTTATTAAAAAATAAGAATAAACTAAAACCCTTGACTTGTCTGTTTGATTTGCTGAAGCCTCATTTTCCAAGCCCAGGACTGGGAAGCCTGGCATGTTGCAGTCTGTGCTAAGTCGCTTAAGTTGTGTCCGACTTGCTAGCCCATGGACCGCAGCCGGCCAGGCTCCTCTTTCCCTGGGATTCTCCAGGCAAGAATGCTGGAGTGGGCTGCCCTTCTCTTCTCCAGGGGACTTCCAGACCCGGGGGTCGAGCCTGAGTCTCCTGTGTCTCCCGCACTGGCAGGTGTGTTCTTTACCTCTGGTGCCACCTGGGGTGCCACAGGCCATGGGGTCACAGAGTCGGACTCGGCTGAGCAACTGAACAGTGACATTTTCCTCTCTGGCGTAGCACACACAGGGGTGTTGTGCAAGTTTCCTTTTGCACTTCATTGTGCATATATGCATATGGGCTTCCTGATAGCTCAAGTTGGTAAAGAATCCGCCTGCAATGTGGGAGACCCTGGTGTGATTCCTGGGTGGTAAGATCCTTTGGAGAAGGGAAAGGCTACCCATTCCAGTATTCTTGGTCCTCTCTTGTAGCTCAGTTGGTAAAGAATCCACCTGCAATGCGGGAGACCCAGGTTCAATCCCTGGGTTGGGAAGATCCCCTGGAGAAGAGAAAGGCTACCCACTCCAGTATTCTGGCCTGGAGAATTCCATGGACTGTATAGTCCATGGGGTCGCCAAGAGTTGGACACGACTGAACGACTTTCACATTCATGCACATATGACTTTCTATATGATCTCTTCTGTTTCAATTATTTTTTTTTTGTATGAATCATTGAAACAACTCTGCAATTGCAATGCCAACTTGCTACTAAATGCACTTCTGAATGCTTATTTAATTTTTTGGAAATAACGTTAAAGTTTCTATATGTAATTATATGTTATATTTTTCGAGTATAGCCAGAACAGTGCTTTCCAAAATGTCATTGGGTCACTTTTTACTTTACTTAAAGTAGAAGAAAGATTTAACATCAATGATCTAAACATTTATCCTAAAGTGCAGCAAAAAAAAAAAAAAAAAAAAAAACAACTGCAAAACTAACCAATAGATGTTAGAAGTAAAGAAACAGTAGGGAGAAGAACAGAGGTCTATGATCCAAAAAGCTTACATAGAGTACACATGGTCAGCAAGAACTACAGTTGCTTCTTTAAAAAGAAATGGAACTGATCAATCATAGCGAAGCAAGAGAAAGAAGAAAAGAGAGAAGGCATAGGTCAGGATCAGAAATGAAAAAGGGCAACTCAGCACAAATCTACACGTCTTTGAAAAGATCACAGGAGGACATTACAAACTGCTCTAAGAAATTTAGCCTTTGGACATAACGAAGTGAAAGTGTTAGTCAGTCAGCTATGTCTGACTCTTTGTGACCTCATGGACTGCAGCTGGCCAGGCTCCTTGTCCGTGGGATTTTTCAGGCAAAAATACTGGAGTGGGTAGCCGTTCCCTTCTCCAGGGGATCCTCTGAACCCAGGGATCAAATCCAGGTCTTCTTCATTGCAGACAGATTCTTTACTTTCTGAGCCACTAGGGAAGCCCAGTTGGACGTAACAGACACATTCATAAAAGACACAAATTACCAAAACTGGAAATTCCCAAGCCCAAATGGCAGTACCAGTAAATTCTATCCAATATTTAAGAAAGAAAGAATACCAATTTTATACACTTTGTTCTCCAAAACTGAGAAACAAAGTATAGCGTTCACATACCATTTTTGAAGTCTTTTGTACATATACACACACTTAAAAACAACCATATTTTTGAAACATGATTTTAGAAATCCTAAATATATATGACTACTGAATATATATGAACATATGATATATGATATATCGCTTCTTGGCCTTTTGGTTAAGAGCAAGTGGTGGCTCAGACAGAAAGCGTCTGTCTACAATGTGGGAGAACTGGGTTCGATCCCTGGGTCGGGAAGTTCCCTGGAGAAGGAAACAGCAACTCACTCCAGTATTCTTGCCTGGAAAATCCCATGGATGGAGGAGCCTGGTGTCCATGGGGTTGCAAAGAGTTGGACACGACTGAGCGACTTCACTTTTTTTTTCACTTATGATATATGAACATATGACATATATATGACATATAATATATGGTCCACTGGTCTTTCCATCCAACCTCATGGAGGCCAGGTGGGCCTTTGCTCACCACTGTACTGATGGTAATAGTGACCCATCCATGTAGTATGGCTCTTTTCACAAGGTTAAAAATGGGCGAAACCCAGCCACAGTTTTATGGTGCCAAACCAGGAGGTAAATGAATATATACACATTTTAAATTAAAGAAACAATCCAAAGAATTAATACAAAATTCAGGAAAGTTTTATCTGTACACGAGGCTTTCTGGAATACTGGAAGTTGTTGTATTTCTCAATCTGGGGGTAAGTACAGGAGTGCTTGCTTTCTTACTTTCTTGTCTATTGCTTTTCTAGATTTTATATTCCACATTAAAAAAATCTGAACACCAGTAGAAGAGAACAAGAAAGTTAGTAATTGATAGAAATTCACTATAATTCTGTTCCAGTTTCCCAGAGTTACTGTGACAAAATATCACAAACCAGTTGGCTTGAAACAGTAGGCGTCAGTGTGGTCTATCCTCTCCTGGGCCCGGGAGTCCACTCGCGGGGTGTGGGAAGGGCCATGCACTGACCTGAAGCTCCAGATGCCAGATTCTCCCTGCTATGCAATGCAAGGGGCCCCCTGACTTGTGGCAGCATCATGCCTATCTCTCTGTCCCCTCGGGGTCTGTATCTTCTCTCTGTGCAGGTCTGTGTTTTAATTTCCTTTTCTTATAAGGACACAGTCATACTGGAGTAACTCATACTCTGAGAGCCTCATATTAACTTGATTCCATCTCTAAAGATTTCATGTTCCATAGTACCAGAGATTAAATTGCCTACATCTGTTGGATCATAGAAAAAGCAAGAGAGCTCCAGAAAAACATTACTTCTGCTTTATTGACCACACCAAACCCTTTGACTGTGTGGATCACAACAAACTATGGAAAATTCTGAAAGAGATGGGAATATCAGACCACCTGACCTGCCTCCTAAGAAATCTGTATGCAGGTCAAGAAGCAACAGTTAGAACTGGACATGGAGCAACAGACTGGTTCCAAATTGGGAAAGGAGTACATCAAGCCTGTATATTGTCACCCTGTTTATTTAACTTCTATGCAGAGTACATAACGAGAAACATCGGGCTGGATGACCACAAGCTGGAATCAAGATCACAGGAAGAACTATCAATAACCTAAAATATGCAGATGACACAACCTTATGCCAGAAAGTGAAGAAGAACTAAAAAGCCTCTTGATGAAAGTGAAAGACAAGAGTGAAAAAGTTGGCTTAAAGCTCAACATTCAGAAAACTAAGATCATGGCACCTGGTCCCATCACTTCATGGCAAATAGATGAGGAAACAATAGAAAGAGTGAGAGACTTTATTTTTAGGGGCTCCAAAATCACTGCAGATGGTGCCTGCAGCCATGAAATTAAAGACTTTTGCTCCTTAGAAGAAAAGCTATGACCAACCTAGACAGCTTAAAAAGCAGACACATTACTTTGCCAACAAAACTTTGCCATCTAGTCAAAGCTATGGTTTTTCCAGTATTCATGTATGGATGTGAGAGTAGGACCATAAAGAAAGCTGAGCACTGAAGAATTGATGCTTTTGAACTGTGGTGTTGGAGAAGACTCTTGAGAGTCCCTTGGACTGCAAGGAGATCCAATCAGTAAATTCTAAAAGAAATAGTCCTGAATATTCATTGGAAGAATTGATGCTGAAGCTGAAACTCCAATCCTTTTGCCACCTGCTGAGAAGAACTGACTCATTTGAAAAGACCCTGAAGCTGGGAAATATTGAAGGCAGAAAGAAAAGGGGATGACAGAAGATGAGATGGTTGGATGGCATCACTGACTCAATGGACATGAATTTGAGCAAGCTCCGGGAGTCAGTGACGGACAGGGAAGCCTGGTGTGCTACAGTCCACAGGGTGGCAAAGAGTTGGACACGACTGAGCAGTTGAATTGATCTCTCAAAACCCAGTGGAGCTTCCCAGGTCTTGCTAGTGGTAAAGAACATGACTGCCAATACAGGAGATATAAGAGATAAGGGTTGGATCCCTGTGTCAGGAAGATCCCCTGGAGGAGGGCATGGCAACTCGCTCCAGTATTCTTGCCTGGAGAATCCTGGATGGAGGAGCCTTGTGGGATATAGTCCGTAGTGTTTCAAAGAGTCAGAGATGACTGAAGCAACTTAGCAGGCAACATGTAAAGACCAAATAAGATCACATTCACAGGTACTGGGGGTTAGGACTTCATCCTATCTTTGTGATAGAATTCAAGTCAACCCATAATAGTCTCCAGATATACGTGTAGGTTCTATAATGAGGGGGCTTCCTGGTGGCTCAGACAGTAAAGAATTCGCCTGCAATATAAGAACCCAAACATGACATTGTACCTCAACTGTACTTCCTGGTGGCTCAGATGGTAAAGAATCTGCCCTCAATGCAGGAGACCTGGATTCAATCCTTGCATCAGGAAGATCGCCTGGAAAGAGGAATGGCTACCCACTCCAGTATTCTTACCTGGAGAATTCCGTGGACAGAGGAGGCTGGTAGGTTACAGTCCATTGGGTGATAGAGTCAGAAATGACTGAGTGACTAACATTTTCACTTTCTGAGACTGAGTCCCTGATGCTTGCTAGCAACGTGTATCTTTGAGCAAATTCCTTTCAGTGTTCACTGTCTTTTTCTACAAAATGGGGATAGCATCTCAGATGCTGTTCTCAGACGGTTTTTTTTTAAAGATGTAATATTCATAAGTATCTAAGAAGAGGAACCAAAAAGCCTCTTGATGAAAGTGAAAGAGGAGAGTGAAAAAGTTGGCTTAAAGCTCAACATTCAGAAAACGAAGATCATGGCATCTGGCCCCCTCACTTCATGACAAATAAATGGGGAAACAGTGTCAGACTTTATTTTTTTGGGCTCCAAAATGACTGCATATGGTGACTGCAGCCATGAAATTAAAAGATGCTTACTCCTTGGAAGGAAAGGTATGACCAACCTAGATAACATATTCAAAAGCAGAGACATTACTTTGCCAACAAAGGTCTGTCTAGTCAAGGCTATGGTTTTTCTAGTGGTCATGTATGGATGTAAGAGTTGCACAGTGAAGAAAGCTGAGTGCCGAAGAATTGATGCTTTTGAAATGTGGAGTTGGAGAAGACTCTTTTTTTTTTTTTTATTATTATCAGGAGAAGACTCTTGACAGTCCCTTGGACTGTAAGGAGATCCAACCAGTCCATTCTAAACATCAGCCCTGGGTGTTCTTTGGAAGGAATGATGCTAGAGCTGAAACTCCAGTACTTTGGCCACCTCATGTGAAGAGTTGACTCATTGGAAAAGCCTCTGATGCTGGGAGGGATTGGGGGCAGGAGGAGAAGGGGATGACAGAGGATGAGATGGCTAGATGGCATCACCGACTCAATGGACGTGAGTCTGAGTGAACTCTGGGAGTTGGTGATGGACAGGGGGGCCTGGCGTGCTGTGATTCATGGGGAGGCAAAGAGTCGGACACAATTGAGCGACTGAACCGAACTGAACTGAAGCTACTTAGAACAGTTCTTAGAACAAAGCAAGTGCTACATCAACGTTTGCTATTATTTTTATTTACACCATTACTATCAGCATCGCCATTGTCTTTATCGTGCAGGCAGGTACCAGAGCAAAGCTGAGCCTAGAGGGTGGAGTGGCTGGAAGGAGACTGGGGGAGGCTTGACTTCACCTTAGTATGCACTGCAGTTCCTATTCCAGGCAGGGGTGTGTGAAAACCACACTGCATCAAGGGAAACATTTTTGTTCCCCAGGATTCCCGGGTGGTGCAGTGGTAAAAAATTTGCCTGCCAATGCAGGAGATGTAGGTTCCATCCCTGGGTCAGGAAAGTCCCCTAGGAGGAAATGGTGAGTCATTCCGGTGTTTTTGCCTGGAGAATCCCATAGGCCGGGGATCCGGTGGTCTACAGCCCATGGGGTCCCAAAGGGACTGAGGGCACATCTTATTTGCTAACATGGGACAAGATGGACTATCTTCAGAATTTATGTTTCTCTGTGGGACGTGTGGAGGATATTTGACTGACTGGGGACTCAGTCTCCTCCATCCAGGTCAAGGTCTACAGAGAGGGGTGGTCCATGCTTGATGCTAGAGCACTTATTTTGAGATCAGACTTATCCTTATGTGGGCCATTCCTTGTTGACCCTTAAACATCAAGCCCTCCGTTTCCTCCCCTCAGTGTTAGCCTGACCCAGACTAAATAACACAGATTTGGGGTATTTTAGTTTCTTGAGTCTGAAACAGGTGAGCACAAAATTGGTGGCTTAAAACAACAGAAATTTATCCTCTTAGAGTTTTGGAGACCAGAAGTCTGAAATCAATACATCATTAGGACCATCCTCTCTCTGAAGTCTCTAAGGGAAAAATTCTGCTTTGCCTCTTCCAACTTCAGGTGACTCTCCGCATTTCTGGCATACGGTAGCATCACTGCAACCCCTGCCCATGTTTTAGGTCTTGGCCATGTCTTTTGGGGAGACCCAATTCAACCCACTGCATGGGAAAAGTTTCTGCTGAGCGCTTGTCATCCTTGGACCACTGACGGGCAAGGTCGTGCATCTCTGGTCTGGTGGGAAGTGTCTTCTCCTGGAGGCGGACACAGCAGCAAAGCAGGAGTGTCCCCAGGACAAAATCTGCCTTCTACTGGGTTTTTCTTTTTTTTCATTGAATTAAGGGAAAACTGGGCTTCCCTGGTGGCTCTGATGGTAAAGGGAAAAGCCATGCAGAGTCTATAATTTATAAATTGTTCTCCCATGTTATAATTCTCTTTCTGTAGCCTTTATCCTCACTAAATTCAAAGGGCCCTGTGTAGACTTACAGCAGTTGCTATAGGGGTGATGAAGTGAGGTCAGGCCTGGACTCCCTAATGTTTCTTTCTCTAGATTCTATCAGCGGGGTTGGGCCAGGTGTCATCCCCAGGTGTGAAATGGTTTTGGCCTGGAGCCGGAACTCTGGGATGGAAATGTGCACCCAGTGGGCATTCAGCAGCCAGGTGCAGGCCTGGAAACACACCCAAGCACATGCACTGGAGGAAGACAAACCTCAGAGGTGGGGAGGGCCGCTGCCTGCGCTGAAGGGCGCCTCTGAAAACAGGTGCGCCAAGTGCAGTCTTGAACGCGATCCACCACGGGGTGCAGCGAGTGACGTCATGGACTTTTCAGGACATGGGAGCCGTCCTGGGGGCAAAACAAAACACCCTCGGGGGCGTCACTGGATCTGTTTACTGACGACAATACTGATGAAACACGGATTCGAGGTGAATCAGGATAAGTATGGATATGGCTGATGATGAGGAGGCAATTGTCCCGCTTAGAGGGATTTGTTGTAATTGTCATCATCGGGCTCACTATTTTTAGGCATCTTTTTGAGCCTTGAAGTGTTCTTTTAAAATATGAGGCTGACAGCACCGGCTTCTCCCAGAATCCTCAGGTCTCAGCGTACTTTTATCTGATCTCTCGCCCACACTTCAAGCTTCTGGTCCGCTTGCACTGCTTTTCAGGGAGCTTGGCGTTTCCTGAAAACACCGGGGTCTTTCTGTCTTCTGGGAAGTTCTGCATGCTCTTCTCCTCTGCTGATGGAGCTCTTGCCTCTCCTGGCTGGTGCTTTAGACCATTCAGTGCAGGCTCAGCCACAAGTCTGGGGAGCAACTCCTTGACAACTTCATGGTACTAGAGACCCAGCTCCCCCTAACCAGATTTGACAATGACAGATTCACCTCTACGCCTCCCAGCTCCGCCGAGAGCCTGCATCTACTGGGTGATAAATATAGAATAGTGCTGCCCAGCTTAGCTGAATTGGCCTTTTCTACAAAAGTAATGTCTTTGGTCTGCTGGGAAATATCCTGAAGATTAATACCCCAGAGTGCAAGAGAGAAAATGAACAAAGATTTGCTCCCAGCCAGGTCAAATACATAATGATTTTGTGATGCTTCCTAATTATATGTTTTATTGAAAAATGTATCTAGTTGTCTGCATCTTCAAAAGCAGAGCTGCAGAGAACCACATGATCTGGACTTTTTCAGGTTGAGAATTTTGTCATTTTTTTTCCCCAAATACAGTTCTCTCAAGTTTAGCTCTTTTTATGAAAATAATAGTAGGATATGGCAGTTTATAATAGATGTTGATTAAATCATTTGAAGGAATTACTTCTTGTTGAATATTCTGAGTGAAAGTGACTCTAAATGAACAAGGATTCCCGTTAATATAATTCACACATAGATGTATTACGTTAATAAAGTGACAGTGTTCAAAAGCAGATGAGTCAAAACAGAACAGTTTTAAACAGAAGCTGTGGGGACTTCTCCCCCACCTGGATTTCATTCCAAGAAATCAAATTCAAAATGCCATGTACGTTTAAACACTAGTATTACGCAACGTTTTTGACAGCAGTGAATTCACTTTGAATAGATTTCCTAGCTGAGATAAGTGGCTAAAAATAATTTCCTTTTTAACCATCTTGACCTAGTTGTGTTCAGCTGCACTTTTCAGAAAAAGAAAAAAGAGAAAAGTAAAATCGAAAAACCTGTATAAAGCTTAGAAAAAGAATCTAAGCAAATAATGGCATCCTAAGCAAAATTCAGCACCGTATTTTGTCGTATGTTGAAAGTACCCAATTTTCAGCCCTTTTGAGTCAGCATCATTGTTAGTTTAGTTATTCAACTGTCACTTCAAACTTTGGAAATGGAGACTTGCAAAAGTATTTTTCCAAAGACACTCTGTTTATTGCTTAATTATTGCAGGATTTTGTGTTCGGATGGTGGCAGCACTGTCAACTCGATTTTAAGAGATCCCACCCCTTATTTATTTTAATGTTACCAAACGTCTGGCATATACATAGCGGGTATTCAGAAAATGTGGGTTGTTATGTAAAACATAGAATAAAGGATACAAAGTGAACCCTTAACAAATAATGAACATATTTACAATATATTCAACAATACAGTATCATCAGGTAGACAGTGCAAAATAGGCAAGTGCTAGTTAAGGTTAGAGACTGGGCTTCCCTGGTGGCGTAGTTGGGAAGGAATCTGCCTCCAGTGCAGCATAGACCCAGGTTTGATCCCTGGCTCGAGAAGATCCTCTAGAGACGGAAGTGGCAACACGCTCCAGTATTCTTCCCTGGAAAGTCCCATGGACAAAGGAGCCTGGCGAGCTACTGTCCAAAGGGTTGCAAAGTGTCAGACACAACTGAGCCGCTAAGCACACACACAATGTCCCCCACCCCTTTGTTTTGTTTTTTTTTTCTTTTCATGATTCTTTTTTTTTTTTAAATTTTTATTTTTACTTTGGTTTACTTTACATTACTGTATTGGTTTTGCCAAACATTGACATTAATTCACCACGAGTGTACATGCGTTCCCAAACACTAATCCCCTCCCATCTCCCACCCTATACCATCCCTCTGGGTCCTCTCCTTGCACCAGTCCAAAGCATCCTGCATCCTGCATCGGACATTGACTGGCGATTCGTTTCTTACTTGATAGTATACATGTTGCAATGCCATTCTCCCATCTCATCCCACCCTCTCCCTCCCTCCCTCCCCCAGAGTCCAACAGATCATTCTATAGATCTGAGTCTCTTTTGTTGTCTCGCATACAGGGTCATCATCCCTATCTTTCTATATTCCATATATATGCGTTAGTATACTGTATTGGTGTTTTTCTTTCTGGCTTACTTCACTCTGTATAATCGGTTCCAGCTCCATCCATCTCCTTAGAACTGATTCAAATGTATTCTTTTTAATGGCTGAGTAATACTCCATTGTGTATATGTACCACCGCTTTCTTATCCATTCATCTGCTGATGGACATCTAGGTTGTTTCCATGTCCTGGCTATTATAAACAGTGCTGCAATGAACATTGGGGTACATGTGTCTCTTTCTATTCTGGTTTCCTCAGTGTGTATGCCCAGCAGTGGGATTGCTGGGTCATAAGGCAATTCTATTTGCAATTTTTAAAGGTATCTCCACACTGTTCTCCATAGTGGCTGTACTAGTTTGCATTCCCACCAACAATGTAAAAGGATTCCCTTTTCTCCACACCCTCTCCAGCATTTATTGCTTGCAGACTTCTGGAT